>JAXGGA010004620.1:0-86269 GCA_038373865.1 Uloborus plumipes
TTAACGTGTCAATAAATGTACCAGGTTTAGCAATAACTATTCAATTTACTGTTTTATCTTCACTTTGCTTTTAATATTTAAATGGTGCCGATTACATTAGCACACTAATAAATCCTAGAGAGGAACAATTATTTAGCTTTTAGTATAAATCGTTTAAAATTGAAGATGTATTTTTTAAATTATTTTATTTTATGGAGCATTTAATTGAAAAAAAGGTGAAGTTTCGTAATGGAAGCATGACCCTCTTTTTAAAGCACATTTACCCTAAAAAGAATGAAATAAAAATATTTTTGGAAAAAAAATAGAACCGACTTCCGTCCGAAACTGCTCTCTAAAGTAAACAATAAGTTTATTCTTTGAGCACTTTTTCGACACTACTTAAAAGTTTTGAAGGCAACGCAGCAAAGAGAGGTAAAATGATGTTTTACCATATTTTGCCAACATTTTTTGGCAAAACCATTCAAAATTAAAAACGGAACATTTGTACCATTACACTAATATGTGGTTATCAATGCAATGTATGCGGGTGTTATTGAGGAACTTGGATCCATTAAAATGTATGTTCCCAATTGTAGTTAAGTATGATTTTGTCTGTTGTCTCTGCACCGATTTCAAAACTTTTATCTGAAAGTAGTATCGGTGGTGTTCAAATAATAAAATTATTTTTATTTTAGAGCAAATTCAAACTGAAGTCGGTTCTTTTTTTTTTTTTTTTTTCACACTTTTCTGTGATAGGATGTTCAAAAAGGACAAAGGGACAATTTTCCCACTCCCCACCCATTCTTTTTCAAAAGTTTATTATTTTTCTCTAGCGATAGAAATTGCGACATTTGAATATCAAGAATAAAGAAATTGGAATATTTCAAGTGCATTTTGACAGAGGATAGGAAACGTCAAAACTTTATCAATGCCATGAGTACGCTGTAGTGGGGCGGAAATTGGTCTTGCTAACAATTATCTTTTTTACTCTCAGAGCATTTGAGGTTGAGTATCGCCAAGGCATCATCCAGTCAGTACTAAATTAAACCCCTGCTCAAAAAAGCCCGAAAGTCTGATTTCAATCGAAATTACCTCTCAGCTTTTGTTTTTTTGTTTGTTTATTTATTTTTTTTATTACGTTTTTTCCTGACAAAAAAAGAGAAAGAAAAAAAAACGTAATCACAGCGAAAAGAAGTTCCCCTTAATATCGGAATGTCGTTTGTACTCTTTGATGCTTATTATGTATTTTAATCCGAGAGCTGCACAGTTCTCCTGATCAGAACTGCATATAAATGACAATTAAAGCAGAGATGTTGGACTAATCTATATGCCGCATAACAAGAGTTAACTATGCATTGTTTTTCAGAAAATGATGAAACTATTTGAAATTCAATGGACCTTTTTGAATATAGCTTCAAACAGAAACTACAAAAGACGCGAACAAAAATGCAATTTGAATATACATGGGGGAAAGAACAGTATTATAAATTTAATAAACACAGTACTTCTGCAGTTAAATAGCATTGATATGCATAACGTAGCGCATGTAATGCAGTGATTGAAAACGAGCCAAGAAAGCTTCTTTTTCACTGCAGGATTGCGAGATGTGCAACTGGATTACATTTTCAGCATGCTAATCGAGCCTAATTTTTAACTGCCTTCTTTCAAAACTAAATTCAGTGAAAATATAAGACGATACAGTGAAATAACTACTAACCTACTGAGCACTAACCTACTGACTTAATTCTTTCACTGTTTGTTATATGATGAAACTTAGAAAGTGGATTAATACGATCTTTGCTCAACTGAAGTGAAAATGTTTCACTTTGAATATTTCTTTCGAATAAATATCCGGTTACATACGTATCGGTGTGTGTGAATGCGATTAAGGTAAATATGGAACAATCGTTCTTTTTAGCCTACTTTCCCGTTAAAAATAAAAGAGACGAAAAAAAGCATTAAAATTGGCTTAATGCATCTAAAAAATGTCGCCAAGTCCAAAAAATATCGCCAAGTTCAAAAAATATCGCCAAGTAAAATAAAGTCAAAAAGAAACAAAAAAAATGAAATAAATATCGAAAAATTAAAAATTTGAAAGTAGGGTATTGAGATGGGGAATTTGTGCGTCGGTCGGTCGGTCTGTCTGTCTGTCTGTCTGTCTGTCCCCCCCCTAATAACTTTTGAATGAACATTCCGATTTGGACAAACTTTTTTTTGTTGGAAAGATCTCGGTGAGTACAGCTCATTCCCATATTTGATTTTTTAATTTGAACAATTTTTGGTTCAACTTTGAGCCGTTCAAATAACCGGTCCCGCGATACTAACTTTTTAATGAACAGTCCGATTTGAACAAACTTTTTTTTGTTGGAAAGAACTTTTCAAGGATACTTCATTCCCGTATTTACATTTCCGATTTGAACAATTTTTCGTTCAACATTGAACCGCTCAAGCAAGCTGTCACCCCTAATAACTTTTGAGTAAACAGTCCGAAAAAAAAAAAGACTGACTGTGCAGACGATTTTTTGTTTATTTATTCATTTGTTTTATTAAATTTATTATTATTATTATTATTTTTGGCAGACGATTTTTTTTGTAACAAAAATGTTTCATTCACGAGGGCATTTTATTCTTTATTTATATTTAACAACTGGCAACGGATTAAAAGTGAAATTCGAGACATTTTATCAACGGACGAGTTTTTTTTTTTTCTTTTTTTTTTCTTTTTTTTTTTTTTCTTTCTTTGATAAAATGTGTTTTGATGTACTTTGTACTTTTAATTTTTTTTGAAAACAATTGAGGAATTTTTCTACGGAAGAACTGTAACAGTTACATTCTTTAAAAGGTGCGACAAAGCTTTATTTATTCATTTATTTACTTTTTATGTGTCTATTTCATTTGATGAGAGGGGTATATTTTGCTTTTAGAAATCAGCTTCAAGTGCTAAAAAGGTATGTTTGACATAATTTTTAGTCTTAGATAATCAAGAGAATAATGATCAGATGCTAGAATGCCGATGTCGATTTACGGGAAAGTAGGCTCGTTTAGTTCTTGACAGAACTTCTTGTTTCTTACTCAATCACCAGTTGTACTATTATTCAACAACCTAGATTTAAAAAATATTACTTGGGTGACAAAGAGTTCATTTTATTTGGAGCAAAGAATGTGCACGTGCGTGCATCCTCTTACAGCGACGAATATGAATTACTAGCTGCCAGGGCAGCTAGATTAGCTTCCTGCGGCATGCTGATGCATAACGTCCCCCCTCTCTAACTTTTACCTCATTCTGAAATTATATTATTTGATATAATTTAATGTTCATTCCATTTCAAGACATACCACGCACGTGGCCCGGCGTTGCACGGGCACTTCGTGCCCTGAAAGTAGTGAGAAAAAAAATTTAAAGAAATTACTCCCGCCAAGGCGGCTCGCTTACAGGCGCTTCACGCCTTTACTTTTTTCCTATATAAAAAAATCATTCGAATTATTGAGATGCTTCACGCCTTCAAGATGGTGAGGAAAGTTTCAGTAAGTTCAGGTCGCTCAAAGAAAAAAAGCAGACATAGATACTCAGTTTTTAAAATAAGTAGATGGCTCTTCAACAAATAAATGTTTCAAAATATTACCAGTAGCTAGCGATAAAAATTCTACGTAAGTGGTCCGCTTATGAGTTTCGTGTTTGATTTAGTTAAGCCTTCATTCAAAATTCTCATTATCATTGTTATTATACTGTTTCATAGCAACGACGGTTTGCAAGAATGGATTTCATATTTAATCATTTATTAGGCTTAATCGCTTTAAACTTGACTACTTATTAATTGATATCTTCGCTAATTAAAATCGTATAATTATATCAATTGAAACTAAAGAAGCTTGAAAAATTACCTATCTATCGGTACCTGGTTCGACTTTCAGTTCATTGGCGTTCAGGAGAAAGAAGCGTGACATAGAAAGATAGAAAGATAGTTAGAAAGATAGTTAGAAAGAAAGATAGTGAGAAAGATACTCAGTTTTTAATATAAGTAGATGCTTCATCGGGATGTCTAATTTCTATTCATTTTCTACGTAACTGGCAAAAACAACGTACAGTGAACTCTCACTTATGCGTCAACCCTAGGGACCAACAGAAAAAGGCGCATAACTGAAAGAGACGCATAAGTGAACAAGCTTATTTAAAAGTTTAAAACGCAGCATAAGTTCTAATGATAGCATGAATAAGAATATTTCTGTAGAAAAGGGACATATTACTACGGTTTGGCAACAACTGTAATGGAACTACAGTGGTAAAGAGAAAACAAAAATTGTATCATACCTAATCCCAAACTGTAACCCTTAAAATGATCTATAATAGATAATTGTCCCTCTCCAAACTCTAGTTGGTGAGGAAAAAAATGTCTTCCGTGAACAATAAAGGCGAAACATTAAAGAAGAAGAAAAAAAAAATGAAAAAAGTCCCACGCTTTACAGCAGAAACCTGATATGCGTCGTCGATTGATTTGTTTCTGCCCTAAAGTCGAAATTTAACAATCTGCCTTCTTATTGTAAAAGCACCATTCTTGACGAAAATTTACACTAAAATGTGTTTTTACCCCTAAAGATGCACATGGCACCAATAACTTAATTTTTTGAAAAAAAAAAAAAAGGCATTTCGCTGGTTTTTGAAACAAGCATTAAATTATTGAGATTTTTTCCCTTCATTTTAGGGATTTTGTATTGGTTGTAGGTCCTTTGATGTAAATATTTTTTTCCATCATGGTTACTGAGATTTTTTACTAGCTAACAGGGTTTTACTATCATTTCTCACTTTAGCCTTTAGATGTTAAGGATTAGTCATAGATTTTTTTTACATTTGCTGCCGTCATTAGAATTTTTCTCTTAACCGTTAAGATTTTTTTCTAATCAATATTAGGATTCTCTTTACTTTATTTCAAAATTTTATATGTTTTATATAGTTGGTCTGTACACCGTACAGTGTACATTTCTGGTAGCAATAGATACATTTTACTTATCTATGAAAGTGGGCACGTGCGTAAATAAATTCATTAAGTTTTCATTTTTCCCGATGCAGTATTTCATCGCAATGCAGACATGCAAAACCTTGTCCTTCACCATTCACAAGTATACAGCTGTCATAACTTCGTTACCACCGAATTTGTTTTAATCCTGAGAGATTTGCGCTGCGAACTCTGCCGGACGGGAAGGGTATGTCAAGTGGAATCAAAAGGTCTGAATTGAAACTAAAATATTTTTCGCGGAAGTAATCTTCGATGAGAACGTGAGGGGAAAGCTCAAACAGGTGCACTGTCAAAAATTCAGGAAGTTTTTACGGTAATTGTTACTGTAAAACGTAGTGATTACCGTATAGAATTTTTTTACAGTGAATTGTACCGAGAAAAAAATTGCGGTTGCAGCGCCAATTGATCACCATGTGACTTACTGTGAGATGCCGATAACACCCTATTTCCGAGCTCCTGCTGTGTCTTATCTGGTACTGTGGATAATAAAGCAGTGTGAAAAAGTTGGATCCCGCGTTCGATCCTTGTCGTTCGTATCTCACGCTTTTTAATTCTCGTTTTCTCTTCCGTAAAATTTTACAGTTAAAAGATATTTTACGGTAAAAGTTACTGGCAACATGGATGCCAGTAACTTTTACCGTAAAATTTCAGGAAATTTTTTAACAGTGTGAGAGAGAAAAAGGGTCTTACTTCGCAGAGAGATGTGTCCAGGATTTCGACGTCCGTCGTTATGTTGTCGAAGCTGACTGCTTGTTTGTACAAGAATTCTGGAAAAGAAGGAAAGAACATGGTACAGTTTTGCTGGATTGTGAACGAGATGCTAATACAGAGGCTGTTCGCACATTTTTCAGACGATTTTGATTATCGGTAATAAAAAATCGTTCGCTGCAAAAGAAGTAATTGTAATTGTACCATGTTTTTAAAAGTCAAAATTATTGTCTGCGGCTTAAAGGGCTTGCTTCTATTCAAAATGACGTTTTTAACGAAACAATGGTTCGAAGACTTTATTTATGCTCTTTCCAAAGAGAAATATTCATATTCCATTATTCAAAATGATATGAGAGTCATAGTTTAGTGATATCTAAAGCGTCGATGATTAATATCGTCGTCAAGAAAGGAAAGAAAACGTCAAATTGGAGCCTTAATGGGACAAAAGCTCCACAGACGAATCCAAGGGAAAAAAATAGACGCCTTCGACGATTTCAAAGGTACGTTGTTTAATGTTAAAAGACAGTCCCTTAATTTAAAAGAAAGTGGCAAAATTATATGAATGCTGAGTGTCCACTATAAACAAAGTGATAAACATTAATTAAAAATTTTATAAAAAAAAGTAAAACCGACTTCAAAAACGTAGCTGAAAATTGCGCTAAAAAGTAAAAAATAAATTTATTCTTTGAACACCATCGATACTACTTTTAAACATGAGTTTTGAAGTCTGTGTCGAAACAGTTAATAAAATCATTCTTACCCATTGATTGTACCATTTGATTGATTTTTCCCTTCAAAAAACACTTGAAATTGAGAATGAAACATTTTTGTTGTTTTTATTATGAAACACGTAACCGAAGAATGGGTACGAATGATTTTATTAACAGTTTCGACACCGACTTCAAAACTCATGTTTAAAAGTAGTATCGATGGTGTTCAAAGAATAAATTTATTTTTTACTTTTTAGCGCAATTTTCAGCTACGTTTTTGAAGTCGGTTTTACTTTTTTTTATAAAATTTTATTTTTATTTCATTCTTTTCAGTGTAAATGTATACCCGGAATAGTGTCATGTTGCCATCGTGACGCTTCATTTCACTTTATTAAAGCGTCTGAAATTTTGAGAGATTGCACTAAAAACATTTTTTTTTCTTTGTAGGATTTATTTCTATGCTGATTTAATTAAAACATTTTTAAATTACTAGTTTTTCACCCGATTATGCGGCTAAAACTGGCCTACAGGTTAATCCGCAAAGTAACCATTTACCGCCGATTCATTAGTGTATCACTAATTTTAAAATTTAAAAGTTTAGGTGATGGGAGCCTGGAAATATATTTTTTAAAAAATTGGGGTACTCGGGACTAAATATATTCTATCAGGAAAACTGCGGTTTGCATGCAGCATAATCGTTTGACGTAGACACTGCATTTTTTTTCTGCTGCTTGAAAATCCACCGACTCCGTCGTTGATCGAACTCAAGCACTTGCGAATGAGAGCCCAGCGTCTTACCGCTAGGCCACTCGATCGGCGAGCTACTGCGACTTAATAAACATCAAATCGCAAGAGTGTGCGCATGAAATTTGAAATTCAATTCATGCGCAAAGAGGGTGCGCATGAACGGAATTCTAAAGATTTCCCTCAATTTCTTCAGGATTCCGTTCTTAAACCCCGCATCATGGGACCATGGGACCACCAGGGAGGTGTACCTTTTCCAACAAAAAAAAAAAAAAATCAAAATCGGCTTATTCAGTAAAAAGTTATGCGTGGTCATACATAAAAAAAATATATACCGGTCGACCAGAGAACCTCCTCCGTTTTTTCGTCGGTTAAAAATCTTAAGAAAGCGAAAAAACGCAATTTGTTCGTCTTTCTCCAAAGGATATAGATGAACGCAGGACACGATACAGAATTTTATATGAGAAACACTTATCCAACGAAAAATGGGGAGAAAATGTCCCAAAAGATGAATTAGGGGTGCATTTAAACGATTGCAGCAAAAAAAAAAGTGCCATTCATTATCACAGAAGGAGAGAAAAAAATTAAGTACATTTTTCAAAGAATTTAAAGGAAGATTTTCTAAGGAATTCGTGAATGTTGCTGGTTTTTCATATAGTGGCAAATTAAAAGTTAAGAGAGGAAAAAATGTCAAGATTAATTCCAAATACTATCTGGAACATATTTTATAGCCAATTTTTCTGACTGAAATACCATCGCTTTACCCACAGTGCCATCAATGTGTTTAACTCCATCAAGACAAAACTAACTGTCACACTTTAGTAATAAGTTGAAGTAATTAATTCAGTAATTCTTCGTCAATACATTGAAACTTTCCTGAAAGAAATTGAACAAAAAACCGGTATCAAAGCCCTTCAGTAATATACATACTAAATCTCGACTTCCCAATGTATCACCTGTGGATTTTTGTGTTTTCGGGCTTTTAAAATCTGCAATATCCAAACGTCGTTCAACAACACTTACAAGACTCTGGAAAATTGTTCAGGAGGAATGAGATGGAATACCTCTTCTGACACTTCAAGAAACATTATTATCCTAGACATTACGCTATCGAAATATAGTTTAAAATAAGGGCTATCAAATAGAACATTTAAAATACAAGAGTTTTGGGTAATTTAGTTTTGTGAATAAAATATGCATCACCAAAAAATGTGTGAACAGCATCTGAATACTACAGTTTGTAAACGTGGCATTAACGAAGTTAAAACTTTTAAATTGATCGTAAACAAAAGGAAACTAGAAACGGGCAAAATAAAAGAAATAATGCAAACTGTGCATTTTAACCCATTAATGTCTGTTGTCCCTTTTTAGGGACGGTCCAAAAAGTGTGTCTTAATTTTCCAAAAATGAACATTTCAACCAAATAATAGTGCTCAATTATTACTTCGGTAGTTTCAATTCATTATTAACAGATTGCAGCACATAACCATTGTAAAGTGTGTTCTGTTGCCGTTTTATTATGATCTTTATCAGGAAGTACATCGTTCACAAGCTCAAGAGCAGAAAGTTTTTAAAATTATTCCCTGCTTCCCAATTTATGTTGATTGCTGCTTTTATTTCTTCTTATAAAATGTCTTTTTAAATATTATATCGTAGACAGAAACAAAATTAGTAAAAAAAGTATGTACGCTCTAGTGCCTAGCGTCCCTTTTTAAAGACGATTTTTCTTTTTTTGATAAAAAATTATTTTGTACATGATATTTTTAAAATTATTTTTCCTGTCCATTAAACACTATTTGTAACCAGTATACAAAATATCTTTGGGGAAAAAATGTCAGGCATTAATGGCTTAACAAGGTTGGCAAAAACAGACAGAAAATATAAACTAAAGAAAGTCTTTGTGATTTGTGAACTATTAATAGCTTTGAGAACTGGCCATGCTGATAAAAGGAAAAGATTATTCTACCTGTAAACTGTCATACTCGAGACAAATGAAGCACAATAGGTTGTTGGTTACCTGTCTAACTACGCCTTTAGAATATTGCAATTATTTAACTCGTATAGCGCCATCTCAAAAGCTAGAGAATCGAAACAGAAATTATGAGTTTAGTAGATTGCAAGGCTTCCTCACTTTTTTTGATAAAAATTAAGCCTTGATGATACTCTTTTAACCCATTAGTGCCTAGCGTCCCTTTTTAGGGACGGTCCAAAAAAGGGTCTGAATTTCCCCAAAATGCACATTTCAACCAAATAAGTTTTCAATTAGTACCTTGGTATTGTTTCAATTCGTTATTAACAGATTACAGCACATAACCATTGTAAAGTGTGTTCTGTAGCAGTTTTAATATGATCTTTATCAAAAATGACATCGTTCACAATCTCAAGAAAAAAAGCTAAGTTTTCAAAGTTATTCCCAGCATCCCAGTTTATGTTAATTGCTGATTTTATTTCTTCTTATAAAATGTCTTTTTAAATACTATATCGTAGGCATGAAAAATTTTTAGTAAAACAAGTATGTACCCTCTGGGGTCTATCGTAACTTTTAAGGGACGATTTTTCTTTCCTTAATAAAACAATTATTTTTTACATAATATTTTTTTTATTATTTTTCCCGTCCATTAAACACTGTTTGTAACCAGTATACAAAATATCTTTGGAAAAAAAAAAATGTCAGGCATTAATGGGTTAAAGCAATAGATCTTGTGAATGAGATAAACGCATAAAATGTACACTGTTAGTTTTTTTCGACACATTTTCAATTTCAGTGACTTTAATAATTGTTAATAGCAATAATATTTGTCAAGCAATTAAGACAATTGATTAGAAAGATTAAGCCATTAATCAGAGCGAGAAATAATTTCACTTAGTGGAAAAGTTCAGATTGAAATTTTATTGTTCATATTTCAGAACTACAATTTTAACTTGTTACGAATTGAGTTAACAAGAGCCTGTACTTGTACTGCTATCTTATTCTGAGAAATCCTCGCTGAGAATGTCTTATACACAAGGTTTATAGTTATAAAATCTAGATAATAACTGTTATTCACATAAAATTATAACGAGAGGGGACACATAAAATTATAACAAGGGGAAAACACCAAAAAGTAGGTTTATGCTGTCAAATTGCAATGTATTGAATTTGCTATTCAACAAAAATCTCATAATCAGGTCAGACATGAATATTAATCACCGAAACTTCAGGACTCTTGTTCTGTTGTGTTCTACAATTTCACGCCAATTTTTCTACTTTTTGTTGGGCGTGGGCTTGAAAATGTTTTCCTTCTAAACGAACTGTCAGAGGATATATCTAGTACCACAGCAAACAAGCTGGTTTTTCAGCTTGAAGTATAGAGCGGTAATTTATCTTCTTCACAAAAAAATGCTCAAAATTTTTACTTATATATTTTTTGTTCGCTCGCTCAACTAGGCTTCTATTTCCATTTTCTTCACCCGGAAATGAAGTTCGATCTTCGAAACACAAGTATCGGGGTCTGCAGCTGATTTGGGTCACTCAACTCTTCGAGCCCCAGACCCTCGACAAATTGGCGCCATTAGGGGGAAAATGGCTCACGTGTTTTGATGTCTCGCAAGGAAGTAAAAAGGCTATACAAGAAAAAATGGAATCTTGATTTGAAGCTTTCGCTTTCTCTTAACGGGGGCAAAATAAGAAGAAATAATTTGTAAATCTATCCTACCAATTTAAGTTTCTACTTTATAACAACTTGTTTTCACACAAATACAGGCTGTTATGACAACAATGAATGTGCATAAAAATATAATTTGAGTAACTGCAAATTAAAAAAATCAGACCAAACAAAACGTTCAAATGATTAATGGAACTCTGTATTCGGCTCTTAGCTGATAGTTTGCCTTCAGGTTTCAAATGAAAATCAAATTGCAAACTATAAACATTACGTACGTATACAGGGTGTCCACTCCAATCGTGGACCAATAGCTAATTTCTAAACCGTTAGAGATAAGCATATAGTTTATTTAGGAAAAAATCTCTAAATTACGAAAGGAATTTTGGGTCTATTCAGTGTTTTTCAAAAAATCAAATTTTGAAAGAGTTACGAAATTTAAATTTTTATACAGTCCCCCAGTCCTATCAATCATATTTAGTAAAACATTCTTGACACTGTAACGTTTAAAACTAAAAAAAAATCACTCTTCTACCACAAAAATTGACCGAGTTATGACGTTTTGAAAAATCAAGATTTTGCATTGTTTCATGACGTCATCGAGAGATAGCTTAAGGGTCACTCCACGTCAGTTCACCCGGTCATGTAACCCATGTCCTCGGATTTTGATAAAATTTGGTGTATTTAATATATTTATGGTGGTAAGTAACCATATGAATTCTTTTGCCCATATGTGATCTGGTTTTTGTTTTACAGGCCGTCAAACTTTTCAAAAAATTGCATTTTCTGTCAACCGCTAAGCCTAATCTGCATGTATACGTATCTCTTCAGTAAATTGTGACGGGTGCAGAAATCTTTCAATATTTCCAAAAATTCTCAGATATATTGCTGAAAGTATGAGGATTTAATAAAAAAATACTTAAAATTTATATATTTTAATTTTGTTTGAATAAAATTTGAATAAACTATGACAAGCATTTTTTTTCTTGTGCAAAACATGTGTTTACTTAAGTGGCATTTCACGAAAAGGCGGAGGTCCTATTCAATAATGGAAGCATTTGAAATGAGCCTGAAGGTGTGTTCTATCATTGCAAAGAATAAAATTAGTGGTTTTTTTCGTTTTCTTGTTGCTGTTGCACAATATACACATTTCAGTATCAAAATTTTTGAAAAAAAGTTCTAGTCATTTTCCTAACCTAAAATTCACTGAAAAGCAAACATACCTTTATTTTTAAGTGTATTTACAGCCCTATTATGCTACTTGAAAATCATCTTAATCCCTTATTAAGCAGAAAGAAAAGTGAGAAATAATTTATGACTCCCAAATTCAGTTGTTAAGTTCAGCAAAATATCATATGTAGAAAAAAATATGTGCAAAACATGAATTCACTTTAGTAGCTTTTTATGAAGAGGCGGAGGTCATATTCAATAATAGAAGCATTCGAAATAAACCTAAAGGTGTGTTCTATCATTGCAAAGAACAAAATTAGTGGCTCTTTGGTTTTTTTTTTTTTTTTGCTGTTGCACAATATACACATTTCAGTACCAACATTTTTGAAAAAAGTTCTAGTCATTTTCCTAACTTAATTTTCATTTTTTTTTTTGTGTAAAAGAAGCATTGTTCATGCTTTTGTAGCATAAAAACGTATTATATTTAGTTTTAATGAATTATAAGTTTATTGAATGTTCGAAGAAGAGATAGGATAGCACAATCTTTAAAGTAAAAATAATAATTAAAAATGTGAGTTTCTGAATATTATCGGATTGTTTGTCTTTGAAGTGTTTGTGTGATCCTGTTTTCAGCAAATTTAAGGAATATACTGTTTGATATTTTAACGCTCAACCTTCCTTGCATTTGCGCATGTATCAGGTCTCTTCTTATTTTATCAAAATATGGGTCATAGTGATAAGAGGGATAAAGAATGTGAGTGGGTTTTCTATTTTGGTTTGTTTGTTTTTCATTGGATTCGCTTATCAGGAAGGTTGGTTTGCGCTGATAAATAATAATAGGAGATAATTAAAAAGCTAGAGCCCGGACAGACATAATTCAATAAAAATAAACTAGAAATTTCAGCATCCAGTTAAGAGCAAATACAGCTTTCGACACTTGCTATTGGAGTTTAAAAGAAAAAAATTGAAAATTTTCAAGTAAGTGACTATGCTGGACTTGAAGTAAGACTATCTTTTACCTAAGAAAGGACTATTATCTTTACTATAACCAAGAAATGGTAAGATGTTAGATGAAATAACTACATCAAACGGTCCGTAACATAAGATTCTGGAAGATGTTACTGCTCTTCAAAAGGAGATTGAATATGTACAAATTAAGTATTCCGAATATTTCATGATAACGTGACTTCAACAAGTACTGTCCGACGTCGGAAATGCAAGGAAGGTCGAGGGTTAAAATATCAAACAGTATATTCCTTAAATTTGCTGAAAACAGGATCACACAAACACTTCAAAGACAAACAATCCGATAATATTCGGAAACTCATATTTTTCATTGTTATTTTTTCTTCAAAGATTGTGCAATCCTGTCTCTTTTTCGCACATTCAATACAATTATAAATCATTAAAAATAAATATAATACGTTTTTATGCTACAAAAGCATGAGCTATGCTTCTTTTACACAAAAAATATTGAAAATTAAGTTAGGAAAATGACTAGAACTTTTTTCAAAAATGTTGGTACTGAAATGTATATATTGTGCAATAGCAAAAAAAAAAAAAAACGAAAAAAGCCACTAATTTTGTTCTTTGCAATGATAGAACACACCTTTAGGTTTATTTCGAATGTTTCTAATATTAAATATGACCTCCGCCTCTTCATAAAAAGCTACTAAAGTGAATTCATGTTTTGCACATCTTTTTTCTACTTCTGATATTTTGCTGAACTTAACAACTGAATTTGGGAGTCATAAATTATTTCTCACTTTTCTTTCTGCTTAATAAGGGATTAAGATAATTTTTAAGTAGCATAATAGGGCTGTAAATGCACTTAAAATGAAGGTATGTTTGCTTTTCAGGGAAATTTAGGTTAGGAAAATGACTAGAACTTTTTTTCAAAAATTTTGATACTGAAACGTGTATATTATGCAACAGCAACGATGAAACGAAAAAAACCACTAATTTTATTCTGTACAATGATAGAACACACCTTCAGGCTCATTTCGAATGCTTCCATTATTGAATAGGACCGCCGCCTCTTCATAAAAAGCTACTAAAGTGAATTCATGTTTTGCACATCTTTTTTCTACATATGATATTTTGCTGAACTTAACAACTGAATTTGGGAGTCATAAATTATTTCTCACTTTTCTTTCTGCTTAAAAAGGGATTAAGATGATTTTCAAGTAGCATAATAGGGCTGTAAATACACTTAGAAATAAAAGTATGTTTGCTTTTCAGTGAATTTTAGGTTACGAAAATGACTAGAACTTTTTTTCAAAAATTTTGATACTGAAATGTGTATATTGTGCAACAGCAACGAGAAAACGAAAAAAACCACTAATTTTATTCTTTGCAATGATAGAACAAACCTTCAGGCTCATTTCGAATGCTTCCATTATTGAATAGGACCTCCGCCTTTTCGTGAAATGCCACTTAAGTAAACTCATGTTTTGCACAAGAAAAAAAAATGCTTGTCGTAGTTTATTCAAATTTTATTCAAACAAAATTATATTATATAAATTTTAAGTATTTTTTTATTAAATCCTCATACTTTCAGCAACAGATCTGAGAATTTTTGGAAATATTGAAAGATTTCTGCACCCGTCACAATTTACTGAAGAGATACGTATACATGCAGATTAGGCTTAGCTGTTAACAGAAAATGCAATTTTTTGAAAAGTTTGACGGCCTGTAAAACAAAAACCAGATCACATATGGGCAAAAGAATTCATATGGTCACTTACCACCATAAAAATATTAAATACACCAAGTTTTATCAAAATCCGAGGACATGGGTTACAAAATCCCGTTTTCCTGGGTGATTTGACATGGATTGACCCTTAAGGGACCGTATGCGAAATCCTTCAAAATCTTGATTTTTCAAAACGTCATAACTCGGTCAATTTTTGTGGTAGAAGAGTGATTTTTTTTTAGTTTTAAACGTTACAGTGTCAAGAATGTTTTACTAAATATGATTGATAGGACTGGGGGGCTGTATAAAAATTTAAATTTCGTAACTCTTTCAAAATTTGATTTTTTGAAAAACATTGAATAGACCCAAAATTCCTTTCATAATTTTGAGATTTTTTCCTAAATAAACTATATGCTTATCTCTAACGGTTTAGAAATTAGCTATTGGTCCACGATTGGAGTGGACACCCTGTATAATAACTTGGATGTTTTTTCTTTCTTTCTTCCTTTTATTTCTTGTAAAACAAAACTTTCTATTTCTTGTCATTGCCACTACTTTCTCTTACTTAACTACTTAATTTCATAGTTAACAAATCGATCGCACGGAATAACTTTTCTGCCAACTCCTTAATGAAATAGTTTTTTTAGAGTTACAGTTTTAGTCAGAGCAAATTGCACCTACAATCAGTGCCGGATGTATACTCCTATGTACTGCAGTCTCATATGGAACGTTGAAACTTTAATTTTCTGCGTCTCACGTTCAAAGATGCCTCGAACTAAAATTTTTGGGAGGGATTTTTTTTCAATTTTTGCCGGATAAAATTTTTATTTTACTGAAGTATAAAATAATAACCGTCTCCTAAGTCCATCACTGCGTGCAAATAAAGAATTCTAATTGCATATTTAAGGGGTGGGTTTTAGAGTTCAAACCCCCTCCAAAAATTTTTCAAAACTGTTGCAAAAATGCTTTTTATAATTTCTCAATGAAAAAAAAAATATCATTGCTATTTAATTTTAATTTTCTTATTTAGGGGAGCGGGGAGCACATGTAAACAGGGGTACGGGTCAATCCATGTCAAATCACCCAGGAAAACGGGATTTTGTAAACCATGTCCTCGGATTTTGATAAAATTTGGTGTATTTAATATTTTTATGGTGGTAAGTAACCATATGAATTCTTTTGCCCATATGTGATCTGGTTTTTGTTTTACAGGTCGTCAAACTTTTCAAAAAATTGCATTTTCTGTCAACCGCTAAGCCTAATCTGCATGTATACGTATCTCTTCAGTAAATTGTGACGGATGCAGAAATCTTTCAATATTTCCAAAAATTCTCAGATATGTTGCTGAAAGTATGAGGATTTAATAAAAAAATACTTGAAATTTATATAATATAATTTTGTTTGAATAAAATTTGAGTAAATTACGACAAGCATTTTTTTTCTTGTGCAAAACATGAGTTTACTTAAGTGGCATTTCACGAAAAGGCGGAGGTCCTATTCAATAATGGAAGCATTCAAAATGAGCCTGAAGGTGTGTTCTATCATTGCAAAGAATAAAATTAGTGGGTTTTTTTTCGTTTTCTCGTTGCTGTTGTATAATATACACATTTCAGTATCAAAATTTTTGAAAAAAAGTTCTAGTCATTTTCCTAACCTAAATTTCACTGAAAAGCAAACATACCTTTATTTTTAAGTGTATTTACAGCCCTATTATGCTACTTAAAAATCATCTTAATCCCTTATTAAGCAGAAAGAAAAGTGAGAAATAATTTATGACTCCCTAATTCAGTAGTTAAGTTCAGCAAAAGATCAGATGTAGAAAAAAGATGTGCAAAACATGAATTTACTTTAGTAGTTTTTTATGAAGAGGCGGAGGTCATATTCAATAATAGAAGCATTCGAAATAAACCTAAAGGTGTGTTCTATCATTGCAAAGAACAAAATTAGTAGCTTTTTTCGTTTTTTTTTTGTTGCTATTGCACAATATACGCATTTCAGTACCAACATTTTTG
This sequence comes from Uloborus plumipes, assembly GCA_038373865.1. Classification (NCBI taxonomy): domain Eukaryota; kingdom Metazoa; phylum Arthropoda; class Arachnida; order Araneae; family Uloboridae; genus Uloborus; species Uloborus plumipes. The sequence goes on from JAXGGA010004620.1 coordinate 16,672, forward strand.
AAAAAAGTTCTAGTCATTTTCCTAACTAAATTTTCAATATTTTTTGTGTAAAAGAAGCATAGCTCATGCTTTTGTAGCATAAAAACGTATTATATTTATTTTTAATGATTTATAATTGTATTGAATGTGCGAAGAAGAGATAGGATAGCACAATCTTTGAAGAAAAAATTACAATGAAAAATATGAGTTTCCGAATATTATCGGATTGTTTGTCTTTGAAGTGTTTGTGTGATCCTGTTTTAAGCAAATTTAAGGAATATACTGTTTGATATTTTAACGCTCGACCTTCCTTGCATTTCCAACGTCGGACAGTACTTGTTGAAGTCACGTTATCATGAAATATTCGGAATACTTATTTTGTACATATTCAATCTCCTTTTGAAGAGAATAGTAACATCTTCCAGAATCTTTATGTTACGGACCGTTTGACGTAGTTATTTCATCTAACATCTTACCATTTCTTGGTTATATTAAAGATAATAGTCCTTTCTTAGGCAAAAGATAGCCTTGCTTCAAGTCCTGCATAGTCACTTACTTGAAAATTTTCAACTTTTTTCTTTTAAACTCCAATAGCAAGTGTCGAAAGCTGTATTTGCTCTTAACTGGATGCTGAAATTTCTAGTTTATTTTTATTGAATTATGTCTGTCCGGGGCTCTAGCTTTTTAATTATCTCCTATTATTATTTATCAGCGCAAACCAACTTTCCTGATAAGCAAATCCAATGAAAAACAAACAAACCAAAATAGGATACCCACTCACATTCTTTATCCCTCTTATCACTATGACCCATATTTTGATAAATAAGAAGAGACCTGATACATGGGCAAATGCAAGGAAGGTTGAGCGTTAAAATATCAAACAGTATATTCCTTAAATTTGCTGAAAACAGGATCACGCAAACACTTCAGAGACAAACAATCCGATAATATTCAGAAACTCACATTTTTAATTATTATTTTTACTTTAAAGATTGTGCTATCCTATCTCTTCTTCGCACATTCAATACAATTATAATTCATTAAAACTAAATATAATACGTTTTTATGCTACAAAAGCATGAACAATGCTTCTTTTACACAAAAAATAATGAAAATTTAGTTAGGAAAATGACTAGAACTTTTTTCAAAAATGTTGGTACTGAAATGCGTATATTGTGCAATAGCAACAAAAAAAAAAAAAAAAAAAAAAACGAAAAAAGCCACTAATTTTGTTCTTTGCAATGATAGAACACACCTTTAGGTTTATTTCGAATGCTTCTATTATTGAATATGACCTCCGCCTCTTCATAAAAAACTACTAAAGTAAATTCATGTTTTACACATCATGTTTTACATCTGATATTTTGCTGAAGTTAACAACTGAATTTGGGAGTCATAAATTATTTCTCACTTTTCTTTCTGATTAATAAGGGATTAAGATGATTTTTAAGTAGCATAATAGGGCTGTAAATACACTTAAAAATAAAGGTATGTTTGCTTTTCAGTGAAATTTAGGTTAGGAAAATGACTAGAACTTTTTTTCAAAAATTTTGATACTGAAATGTGTATATTGTGCAACAGCAACGAGAAAACGAAAAAAACCACTAATTTTATTCTTTGCAATGATAGAACACACCTTCAGGCTCATTTCGAATGCTTCCATTATTGAGTAGGACCTCCGCCTTTTCGTGAAATGCCACTTAAGTAAACTCATGCTTTGCACAAGAAAAAAAATGCTTGTCGTAGTTTATTCAAATTTTGTTCAAACAAAATTATATTATATGAATTTAAAGTATTTTTTTATTAAATCCTCATACTTTCAGCAACATGTCTGAGAAATTTTGGAAATTTTGAAAGATTTCTGCACCCGTCACAATTTACGGAAGATATACGTGTACATGCAGATTAGGCTTAGCGGTTGACAGAAAATGCAATTTTTTGAAAAGTTTGACGACCTGTAAAACAAAAACCAGATCACATATGGGTAAAAGAATTCATATGGTTACTTACCACCATAAAAATATTAAATACACCAAATTTTATCAAAATCCGAGGACATGGGTTACATGACCGGGTGAACTGACGTGGAATGACCCGTACATGTGAACAAACGATATTTTAGCCAGTTAACATGAAGAGAAAATTCTGAAAAAAATTCATGTAGATGGTAATATAAGTACTATATCCTGGCTGAAATGTCAAAGATCTAAACCATTTTGATTTTTAGTTATCAAAGATCTTATGCTTTGGAAGGTGCCAATATACTTTTATGTTCCAGTTCTCCTAGTAAAAACACATCCAAAGCTGGTTTTTTTTTTTTTTTTTTTTTTTTTTTTTTTTTTTTTTTTTGTGATTTGAACTTTTTATTCGTCTTAAAGTGGCATTAATAAGGAAAGTTTTCATGCACTATTATTTTTTTTAATTGAAAAAAACATTGTTTTTTTTATAAAATTAGGCCTAAGTTGAGATAAAGGGTACATGTGAACACATTATGTTGGGCCAGATGTGAACAGCTCATCTGTGCCCTATAATGGTATATAGTTATTGAAATGTCAAAAATTGTTGATTTTTTTATACGTTGAATAGTCTAATTAAGAAATATTGAATAATTAAAAAGTTTCTGTACTCAATATTTAATTAAAATCTGAAAGAGTTGCAAAGAAAGGAAAGTTAGAACTTGCTAAACTGTTGAAAAGGAACAGTTAAGAGTTGTAGTAAGTGACGCACGTTAATGAGTCCGACATTAGTTTTGAAGACCGCAACTATCAAGAAATTTGTGCTGAAGTCAAAATTGCACCAGAAAATTAAGCTATGAATGACTTAGTGAATGACTTTGTGAATGACGATATTCTGCTAAAATTACCACCACCTTTAGTTTTAGGTGGCACATGTGGAACTGCATCTTCTGTTTCTTTTTCTGTAAAACTTGGAGGCAACAATGTTCGTTGGATCGAGTCAATTAGTCACGTTGATTAAATATCTTGATATTTTCATTGTAAGTGCTTGTTAATGTGTAATAAGCAGCATACTTAAAAATATGCTTAGGTGTATTTTATCTCCATTTATGTATCTGTGTTAACTTGTGCTCCAGGTGTGTTTACAATTGCCCCCTACTGGGGCAAATGTGAACAAAATTTAACATATTTTTGACTTATTTTTGTGGCTGGAATTCACATTTGAAGAAGACAGGTAACTGCATGAAAATATTAGCAAATGTTAGATTTATCATGTATAGCACTTGTTTCTTTTATATCTCAAATCAATAATAAAAAAATACAAAAATGGCATTTTTATTCACATGTGCCCCCTCTCCCCTACTTTGAAACTGCATTTGAAAAATGATAATATCATTATTGAATAACTGTACAAGTTATGTGCTGTTTCTTCAGTATTTATTTTTATTGTAGTTATTGCAAACATAATTTCTTATTAATACACCTTTCCCTTCTAAATTTTCATGCCACTAAAAAAACACCAAAATTCTTCAGAGTTCTAAGTACCAAACCCGAAATTTAACGTATCTTATAAGTGTCGTAAGATAACAGTTTCAAAAGTACTCTTTCGAATGCGCGAATATTGGAACATAAACTCAATACAACTGCACAGATTTTTTTTTTTTATTGAAAAGATGGGTCTTTTTTTTTTTTTTTTTTTTTTTTTTTTATCATTTTTCAATTTAATACCCTTTTAAATCCTATTGTAACAAAAGTCAACAGAATATAGGACATTAAATCAAATTTTATTTACTTCATAAATTTCACGAGAAATAGGTTTGGTAAAACCCTCCCCAAAACTGAGGTCCGGTTACGGCCCTAGCATATTTTCTTAAAAATTGAAATGTGATGTGAAAATATCATTTCGTTCACTGTTTAGTAGAGTCAAAAAAACAAAAAAAAAATCTCATTTGGGGTCCTGTGTCTTTTTTATTTATTATTTCTTGATTATGGATAAATGATAGCGGTACAATACAATAAAAGTTTTTTTTTATAGTTTTACACCAATAAATGGAACAGTAGAATTAAAATATGAATGTAACAGTTAAAAAATAGAGAAATCCTAGATGAAAATTGCCCTGACCGATAGTTTTCGGTATCTTTAAAATTGTTTAAATTTATCACAAAATATTGTGTGAGCTTTAATGTGAAAAGAAATCATTACACTTTGTTTTATATTTTAAACGCTTGAAATTGCCGCTCTTACCTATGTTCCCTCAAGTTTTAAAAAAAAATTCCAAAAAAATCACATAGAAATAGGATGAATTTGGTGCTCTCAAGAAGAGGCCCAGTTTGCCCCACCCCCTTTCCCCCACTCCCCAGGTCCAGCACTGAACGCAAATTAAGAAGCGCGATTTTTCCATTTTTAGGTCATACAAAGCTTATTCAATCATTCACTTATTTTTGCTGTTTAGGACTTTGAATGAATACTAAAAAAAAAAAGAGTTTCACGAAAGATACTTTTTTAATAAATTAAGTAATTCAAATCGTTTGTTTTAAATATAAGTTCACGGTATAGTTCATTTTTTCTTATTCTGATTTTCTTGATTTTTATCTCTAATTTTTCGTTCCATCCTTTTCCAGTTAAATCTCCCCTACCTCTTCCAACTTCGTCAGCAACGTCATTTCTGTACATTATAAAAACAGGCAATAATTATATCACGGAAAAGTAAAAATACTTCTCGGAAATTCTGAAGTTATTACTTATTTTTCTTAGAGAGGTATTTCTTATATTACTCTTTGAGATTAACTGCTAAATTTATGCAAAAGTTTAACGAAGAAAAGCAAAAATGAAAACAAAATTAAATATTATTATCAACGTAAATAACTTATAAGTATAACACTCCACAAGGAGGAAAGTAGAGGTTCTCAAAGTCAACATTACCACTTACCCCCGCCTAAAAATGTACCAATTTTGCGGATCCCTCTCCCCTAAATAAAATAAAATAAAATAAAATAAACTATGTATGATACATTTAAATCTTATTTAAGTAAAGTTTCATATAATTTATTTACTTTTTATGCATTAAAAAAATTATTCACATTTTATTATTTAACAGTATTATTTTGAACTGTGGTTGTAAAAATTTGTTTAAAAGGAAAAATCTAGAAATATTCGCCATTTAAGAGATCTATGGAGGTCAATTGTCCCTCAGATTTTATAGATAGAATGTCAGTAGTAAAATAGGTCCTAGTATAAAATTGCAATTTTCGGATTGGCGGAATATATTAAAACTAATTGTTCTGGGAGGCTCACTTCTAACTTGAATGTATGTAAAGAGCGTATTTTTTCTCAAGATGTGCATATTAAGTGCTTTCTTTTTAAACTGAAACATGACAACATGCGCCGCAATTGCCATCACTTTTACTAATTTTTCACTTTTAAGCAGGCTAGCACTGAGGAACCCCTTGGTATTAGCTTACAGCCACCCGAAGATCCGCGGACTGTACTTTGAGATACTCTGAAGTGTAGCAAAGAAAATATGAGAAATAAAACCTTTTCAGTTTCTAAGAAATTTAAACTGATTTCTTTTTTAACACTCATTGCTTCTAGACAATACAAATACAAAATGAATAAATAAATAAATTCCAAGATATCCTTATCGTTGAACAATTAAAACTTATGAGTTTTTTTCATTTATTTATTTATTTATTTTTTATTCACATTAACTGATATCTGTTGACGGAAAAGAAATTGCATCCATTCAGTTGCAATTAGTACTTAGATATAAGTTTGATGTAAAACGAGAAAAATGATTTTTCGTGGAATAAGGAACTAATCAACAACGGCTCAACAATTATCAATCTGTTAATACCGGTTAGTACTTATCTTTTGCAAAACATGATGTTTTTCTAATTAAATGTGTATTTAAATTCTACTTGTACTACATGCTTTAATTTAGAACTGTATCGTCTGCCAATAAAAATAAATTTTTCGGGCGGACAATTTGCTTTCATTGTTTATTGAAATTTAAATTGAATGCTGTCCCGGTTTTGTGCAAATGTATCAGAGGAACATTTTGAAAAAATATTTTGCTATGCTGCTTCCTGGATTGTCAGGTTATTATTAAACGAAATTGGTACTCAGCTTAAAAGCCTAAAATTGAACAAACACTGAAAAAAATGTTGCTACAAGGAAAGTCATGTCATTTAACGCACTGAGACGAACATTTTGAGTAAAAGTTGTTAATTGTTAGCTAGGCCTATTTAACAGCAATCTAAAGTCGTCATAGAGATTAACAATCTCTACTCTCTATCTCTACTAATAATAAAGCTGAAAGTTTGTCTCTCTGTCTTTCCTTCTGTCTTTCCTTCTGTCTGTCTGTTACGCGCGTAGCGCCAAAACCGTTCGGTCGATTTTCATGCCACTTGGTACAAAATTAGTTTGTAGCATGTAGTTTTGCACCTCGAAGCGATTTTTCGAAAATTCCATTTCGTTCTTTTTCTATTCGAATTCTTAGCGGAAATTCGATAAAATAGGGAAGAAATATTTTATACACATTTTCAAGTCTTATGTCATTCGAAAGCTTGAAATTTTCTGCACAAAATGACGTTTTTTCGAAGTTTCTACGATCATCAGGAGAGCTGTAACAATTGTTTTTAGAATCCCGAAATTCAAGGCTTACCTTCAGTAAAGCAAGCCAAACGATTCTAAAATGGCTTTGCTCGCGAATAAAATTTGTTTGAAAAGTAGAGATGAAATGAATTATTTTATCAACGGAAATCAACTTTTCATGTTGTTACCATGGTTACGTTTTTATTTCGTTCTTTTTCCCTTAATAATTTTAAAAATGTATTTGTTTTTGTAACAATCCAAACTCCAAGCCTTATTAAAATTAGTCAAATGAAATATTAAAAACCGTGATAAGATGGCACCTGTCAATCAAATGAGAAATCGAGTCCTTTCCTTAAAATAAAGGATACCATTCTAAATTTATCGTCTGCAAAACATATTTTACTTCATTATTAATTTATTTCAATATAAATTGCAGCAAATGGCTTGAGTGAACGAATTTAGCTTTTAATTTATCGTTTGCTGGTTGATCTTTGTCGATGTTTATTGTTTTTATTATCATTGTGAAGAATAATGCACGAAATTTCTATGACTAATACTTAAAATTTTTAGGATCAGTTGAGTTTAAAAGAAAAAATTGCTCCAAATATACTTTTGCAATGTGATTATTTATTGTTGGACTGTAATTTGCAGCAATAATTGCATTTAATAAATAATGAAAGACAATATTAAAAATTATTTTTTGGCGACTTTTTTACAATTTGGCATTCAATTCTATTTCAGTATATTTACTTCTATCTTATTGCGATATTGCAACGTTCTTTCTAAAGTATGTCATTTCGGAAAATGTATTATTTTGTTTTTGAAGTTAGGAAAGAAAACTTTCTTCTTCTTTTAAACTTTGGTAAGATTTCTGTTGGTTTCTGTGAGCAACAAAATTTTTCTTATTTTTTCTTTTGGCTTATTTTTGTGCACCTATCTTTGGGGTTGCATTCGAATGTCCCCAAGGGGGTGATTTACCCCTTTTATGGGGTAATCAGGGCTTTCAATGCAGACCAAAGTGATATGAATTGGCGCGACCACTTGGCGATATCTCGCCAAGCTTTTGGTCACCAAGTGTTTGACGCCAATTTGGCGACATATCGCCAAGTTGGCAATCAATTTAGCGAAAAAAAAAATTTTTTTGGGTTCAATTTGGCGCTATTGGCGATATTTTGCGAAAAATCTACTGAATGATGTTAAAATCGGCGATATTTAGGAGATTAATCATTGTAAAACATTTTTTTGCATTGTTTCGTGGCAAACTAGGGATGCAAATGTTTGAATTGTTATCTTACTCACTTCAAGCACTATTTTAGCACTTAAGGCATCTACTAAGAAATTTACACGTAAAAGGAAGTAGTGTAGGGTCCATACCAAATTTTTATATCATACTTTGAAGGAATTATAGTTGAATTATAACTAAAATAGAGTATTTTTTTCTGCTATATCATTTTTTTACAAATGAACTTTTAATTTTATACCACGGGCAAAGCCGTGCGGGTACCGCTAGTAAAAAATATTTTAGCAAAACAGAGGAAGACGTTTGTTTTAAATCAGAACTGCAAACACCTGTTTTGGCGTTACAAAAAAACGTATCGTCTCATGGGCGCCCATATGCAAAATTTTAAGGGGGGGGGCTCAGATATTTTCCTCATAGATTACAGTTAAAAGATAGTAATATATATCTGTGGCTTGGTTCTAAAAGGGCCTAAGTCAAAAATGTTAGTTTCGAGAAAAAGGCGATGAAAGATATTTGAGATTTTTTAGAATGCTATAACTTTCTTATATTAAGATTCCCATTATTATTTTTTCGTATTTGTTTATTGTTAGTGTAAAGAAACATTATTTTATCATATGAAATTTTTTAACCTGTTACTATTTTATGTAAATATTATGACATTGGCTGACATTATAATGGAAATACAACCAATTTTAGTTTGATATTAGACATTGGCCTTTGTAGAATTAGAGTTTTACTAAATTGGAAACTTTTGATGTAAATAACACAGAATGTGAAAAAATTGACATTGACCCTTTTAAAACCAAGTCACAGATATATATATGTGTGTGTGTTTTTGCTTGATTTACTAAGAATATGAAAGTACTAGACTCGTTAAGACATAAATTTTTGTAATTTACTCTGACTTAATTGTTGTTGAGATTACCAAACACATTTTGACTGCTTATAGATAATGCATTATGTGCGTCGCAAGGCCGTATCCAGAAAAAAATTTCGGAGAAGGCCCATTTCGCACATTGACCAAACAAACACATTTTTGTATGTTATGAGTCTTTTTTCTCACTGATTCCCCCTCCCCTTGCTGTTTCTTGTGTGTGTTTTTTATTTAATTTATATTTTTGTTGCTAATTGTTTGGACTGACCTTTATTGGGGTAGGGGTATTAAAAGAGAGATGCAATGAACTCTTTTAAATGGGGTAGAATATTCGCAATTTTTGCGGGTCCGGAGGTTCTCCCCTTGGACATTTTTGAAAAAGAGTTTTAAAATTCTGCATTTTGAGGTCTTGTATGGGGCAATTGGGATATCAAAAATATGTTGGAAAAATAGACAAACAAAAATTTATAAATGTTTTGCATTCTTTTGCAAACTAAGATCAATCAAAATATTTTTTTTTTTTTTTTTTGTAGTTTAACAAACAATTAACATTAATCGACAGAGAGGAAGAGCGAGGGAGGAGAAAATATAAACAAAAATCACTTTCTTACATCGATTTCAGTATAGTTACATAGTTGTTTTTAATCAGTTTCCCAACTCACCGACAGAAACAGCACTCAATAGACAATGACCAATAGTATGAAACGCCTAAATTCCTTTAAAAGAAATAGTGTAAAGATTTTTTAAATGATTGACGAGAGAATAATATTCTGGCCATTCGGTTAATTCATAGTTTATTTATTTGATAAGAAATATAATTGAAGCACTTTTTAAGGAGTTTCAAAAAGGTATTTAATGATTTTTAAAGACTCTAGAACAGGACCGGGCCAGTGCCCCCTCCCCTCTCCTGAACTATTTTGTAATGTGACAGAAAAAAAAAGTTTTCTTTTCTCCAAATTCTAGAAAAGGTCGAATTGTCTTGCCATCCTCAGATCAGCCCACTTTTTTTCTTAATTGCTAGTTCGCAGACATGGGGGAATTTCCCATGCAAATGTGCCGTCAGTTGACCCATGAGTCTGCCTTTGTTTTTCCATGTAAGAATGTAGGAAGAGACACAATGTTATAATTCTGAAAGCGATTTCAGTGCTGATTACAGTTATTAAAATTTGGCATTTTTAATGACTTATTCATTAATGAGTGAAGAAAAAATGTTTTCCTAAAAAAAGTACTGAAAGCAAAAAAAGTTCTAATTTCCAAGGGGGGCTTGAGCCCCCCCTTGCCCCCCCCCTTATGGGCGCCCATGTATCGTCTGACTCTAATGAGTTGACTGCCGATTCACTGAGGCTTAAATAAATTTCATCTATGAAAATAGGGGTGAGGAAAGAATTTCTCCTCTTTCAATCCAAACATAAAAAAGCTCTTTCATGATCAAGCATCAAGTTACCAGAGCACACTACACTTAACATAAGAAAAAAGAGCTCTGCACGAAAAAATAAATAAACAATTAAATTTGTTTTCAAAAATCTTTTAGTAAATGTTCTGGATAACAAAGCATTTGTAAAAAGTTATAATGGAGAAAAAATGCTTCTAATAAAATATGCTGTATTCTGTTATATTAAAAAATGTTTGTAGTTTTATCGAATATCAGGGCTTTTTGTTTGATGACTCACGATTGTGGACTTCGATTTATCATTCGACAAACATTTTAACATGTCATTTTTTTTTTTTTTTTTCATGTTTTTTATCATAAGTTTTGTCCTCAAATGATAGAAAAAACGACTTCTTAGTGAGAAAACTGAACAATAGGGTGGAGCGAAAAAAATGAATTTTTGATTTTCGTAAACAGGTACCTTTCATTTACTGTGAATGAGGATAAGTAACAATTCTGTAAAATATTTCACTTTTGCGACGTCATCTTTAATCTGCGCATTTGGCCTAAAGTTTTGAAATTTTTGATTTTTTTAATATTTTTCAAATTTTTAAAAAAAATATTACAAATGATAAAACTAGTGACGGGTGGATATTAACCCTTCACTGCACGGTGTGCCAGATCTGGCACAAACCAAATAAACCCTCATATATTCCTATGATTTTTAAATGCAGTTAAACTGAGCTTTGTGCCCCTTCTGGAACATTGCTATAGCAGTTTAGTGTGATTTTTATGCACTAGTTAGTTGCACTAGTCTAGGTATTACAATTCTTGCTTTTGAAAGAAAGAGTGTCTGCATTTCCGTTAGAAGTGTGCTTAGTCATTATTTCCTTTGTTCTAAAAATGTTTAAATACACTTTGTGGAAAGTTTGTTTATATCACTTATGGCACAAAACACATTGTAGATTATTACACTTATCGGTATACAGAGCATATGCTATGTGCTTTGTGTCATATATAGAACAAACAATTAAAACATCATTTTTGGTGCACATTTTTAAGATTAATTTTTTCTTCATTTTTCCTGAACTCAGGGCTATTTAAAAGGTAACAAATGATTTTTTTCATGAAAAGATAAAAAATCGTGCAGTGAAGGGTTAAATGGAAGAAAAATGTTTAAAATATACAGGGAATTTTTTCAAACCGTTTTAAATTATGATTTCAGTCTGCGCATTAGGCCCAAAGTTTATCAAATTTCCCAAAATTTTATGATATTTTCAACATTTTTTAACTCAGTTTTTCCTCTCAATATTCACTTGAAGTGTCTTCAAACCTGTTTTTGTTCATTTTGTTATTACTTTGCACTCTGCAATAATCCCTAGCTCTTGAGGAACTACCCAGGACTCACCACGAGGAGGTGGCCGCACTTTGGGTGCCACCCGCGCTCACCTTGCTTCCAACCAATGAGAGCACACATCAACATTTTTTACACAAGTCAGGAACAATAAAATGTTTCTTTGAATAGGATATTGTTTGCATTGTTTTTGATGGATGCTCTACAAAGACAGGAAAATACAAAGGTGTAATACGGAAACTGGAAGAAAAACTTGATAGACCTCTGTAACGGGATATTTGCCAATTACATTTGAATGAACTTAATTTGCGACATTTTTTGCAAAAGATGGACCTACAGTGGACCAAAGTGATTTTTTGGGCGTGTTGGGCGAAACTAAGCAACATTTATACTTTCAAATCAGTTCAATTTGAACTGAACCTATAGAATTTGTCATTGATCAGATCGATTTTGACAATAAAAATGATTTAAGTACTGAGCAACAGTAACTTCATGAGATGAGCAAGATAGTTTTGACTGGGAAAATATCCAAAAAATTATGAAACAAAGCTTTCCCAAGCTAGATGGTTGACTACAGCAAACATAATCTTTAGACTATAATTTTTTAAAGAGTTAATAACTTTCGCGGTAAAAGTGTCCTAGCTCTTTTAGGATGAAGTGCATACGTTACTAATTTAGCTATAAATTTGTGCGAGATTATAAAGAATTATACTTATCTCTCCGGGAAAAAGCAGAAAATTGTATTCAAATCCATTCAAAACAATGTATACTTTGCACCCTAGAAATATGCTGTTATCGATATCTATACATATAAAAATGGATGTATGTATGTTTGTTCCTTATACAAATCCACAGTTTTCGTCGGATTTTCAACAAAATTGGCACAGAGGTTCCTTGATGCACTAAAATTCACATAGTCGGGGTTTTGAAATTTTTAAAAAATCCAAAAAGCACAAAATTCAAACTTTTTGTCTCAAAATAGCCATTTTCTTTCACCTTTGAATAGATAGAGTAATAGAGATAAGCCTTTAAGCATACAAATTGATAAAATGTAACACGTTTAAATAGGAGTATTTTCCAACAAAGATTACGGTTAACAATGAATTATCAATTTAAAGCTCACCTATTTCATTTTAGCATGAAATAAGTTTTTATAGTCCCATGTAGATAGAATTCATTCAAATATATTTTTAGAGCTATGTTGTATTAATAAGCACCCGGGCAACGCCGGTAATAATCTAGTTAGTTTATAAGAGAGAGCATATAAAGAAACTTGTTTTAAATCGTATTGTCAACGCTCAATCTAGAAAACAAACAAGCAAACAAGTGAGAATGCTTCAGATCCCAAAAATAGATAAAAATATATTTTCATACATTACATACATAAATCAAAAGCCAGAATACATCGATATGTTTTCTTGTCATGATGTGGAAATTACAAAGCCACCTTTTATACGTAATTTAACAACACAATATTTACAAAGATTACTGGAAACTGAGAATTTAAATATGATTTCTGAATGCGCTCTTTTTAAACTTCCATTCAAGACTCAATCAGTTGAAAGAGCTGTCAAATAGGTCACAAGCTCTTCAAAATTGGTATGTAATCACAGGAAAAGAAAAAGTTTAGTAAAAACGAGGATATCTGATAGAAATATTAGATCAATTTACGACACAAAGGAACAATTTAACTGTTAAAGACGTATCTAAGAAATGTAAATCCGTGCTCGCATTGGTTGGAAGGAAGGGCTCACGTGTAGGACTAGAAGTACGGTCACCTCCTCGTGGTGAGTCCTGGGTAGTTCCACATGAGCTAGCGAAGAGTTGCAGAGTGCAAAGTAATAACAAAATGAACAAAAACAGGTTTGAAGACACTTCAAGTGAATATTGAGAGGAAAAACTGAGTTAAAAAATGTTGAAAATATCAGAAATTTTGGGAAATTTGATGAACTTTGGGCCTAATGCGCAGACTGAAATCATAATTTAAAATGGTTTGAAAAAATTCCTTGTATATTTTAAACCTTTTTCTTCCATTTAATATCCACCCGTCACTAGTTTTATCATTTGTAATATTTTTTTTTAAAAATTTAAAAAATATTAAAAAATCAAAAATTTTAAAACTTTAGGCCAAATGCGCAGACTAAAGATGACGTCGCAAAATTGAAATGTTTTACAGAATTGTTACTTATCCTCATTCACAGTAAATGAAAGTTACCCGTTTACGAAAATCAAAAATTCATTTTTTTCGCTCCACCCTACTGAACAAGTTCCAAACGGCGTGTGCTGGTGTCTTTACTGCTACCCAAATCAATGAGAAATCTAAGAAAGAACGAGATTGCTCATTGATTTGTTCACCAAACGAGTGTTTCCAAAGTTCAACCATGACGAATTGGCGTGTATGACGTAAAGCGGGTATCACACATAGAAAATTTCGTTCAACCCGGAGTAGAGCAGAAGTTGCGGTTGAAATGGAAAATGGATTGAAGAAATTTTAACATGTGTGATAAACGCGCTGCAAAAAATGAGCTGTTGTTTTTTCAGTATAATGCTGGCAGCCGAGGTTTCAATTTAAAACTGTAAAATGCTCAGTAATAAACTGTAAAACCAGCAATTTTGCAATTTCTTACTGTAAAGTTAGCAATTTTACAGTTTAACACTGTAAAAGTAGCAATTTGACAGTTTATTGTTCTAAAATTCGCAAATTTTACAGTTTATCACTATAATATTAACTCAATTATATTGTAAAAACAACATTCATTTTTTACAGTGCGCTTGAGAGTTTATCCCAGATATGGAGAGTTAATTTCAGAGTTTTTGAGAAGGTAGACTGTGATTGAATTAGGATTACTATATTTTGATTATTTTAACCAATTGGCCGTTTAATCACAAAACAAACTGAAGTTCTCCGTTTCCGACTCCAGCTGACCCATCATCTCTTGATGACAGAACTATGCCATACCAGTACACTGCTCCAGAGCCAGCCCAACCAGTTCAAAGAAGAGACGGTACTCCAAAACGACTTTATCCGGTTAAGGTTTTTTTAGCTCTTCGTTATTTCTTTAAAATCAGGTAAGTTTTAAATAGTTATTAAGAACTTCATCAATATGAACTTGCAAACAAAAAGTGAAACATTTTGTGTAGATGAGCTTGCTTCGATTTCCTTCTAATGTAACTCCATTAGTCAAGCTGTTCGAACAAAGCTACTTTTATGTGATTGGATGACACCAAACTTATCTAAGGAGGTAAAATTGAGTTGGAAAAGACTTCTGACACCTGTGAGAAATCAAGAATTTAAAAAGTTCAAAACTTTTTCCTAACTTCATCATTTCAACAAATATATAATAGCATGAATTAGAGAAGAATAGTTCGCTGAAAATTATTAAAATGTGTGCTTTTTTTAATTCACTAAGTAAGGAATTCGAGTGTTTCGTTTTTTCAGCATAACGCGTGGAGTATTTCATTCTGAGAGTTTTTTTTCTTAAGCTACAGTATTATTCATTAATGGATGTCAAGTCGATTCAAGGCGAAATAATCACAGCTTAAGGTTTCGACCCAATTTTTATTTGTGTTTATTACTGTAATACCTGATAACTATATACAGCATTTTCCCTTACCAGGGATACAGCAGGTGAGTGATGGGGGACTAGTCTGTGGTCTAACTTTTTGTAATGTTTGGTTTTAAGGTTTGCTCTTAATCCTATAATATGTTGATATGGTAATGACATGAAAAGCCTGTATGACCAAAGGAGAAAATTCTTGGTGCGATCGTGCTTTATCCAGTTGGGGTAAAGAACAAAAGGTCTTGGAGAAACGAGGTATGAGGTTGCTCATAGTTGTTCTTATTAATATCAGCTAAGAAACCCCATTTGCGTAGCGAGTATGGATTTATGGCTGAAAGTTGCAGTTCTTGAGTGAGGCTCCCACACGGAGAGGAGTTCAATTTTGCCCATGATAAATGACCGACCTCCTAATTTAGGCAAAGTTCTGAAGGGGAGAGAAAATCTCCAGCAACTGTGCACTGTGCACTGTGCATTTATGGTAGCTGCTGGTTATCGACCACAGGAATGTCGGACCAACGGCTTTTCTGAGCACGGACTTCGCACGTGCTTGAAGGTTTGTTCATTAACACCTATTGAAGTGATGAGATCATTAATATGTTATGAAGAAATTCTTTAATTGTCAATTTTATCAATAGAAAAAACAGGCTGTTTCAATAATAAATTCCGTCTGAGTTTAGAAGCAAACAATGTGTTCAAAATTACGAGTTTTGATTTAAAAACTGAACAAGTGAAATATTGCGTAACTCTTTTCTTGTTTGTTCCCGCTTTTGACCCGAAAATCAAAGGTTCTGTTCTCAAACCCTACAAGGAGATTCCGTCGTGAGAAACCGATCAAATTCCAGAGCTCGCATTCGATCGAGGAAGAACAGGCAGTACTTCAAACGACTCTATCCGGTTCTTATTTTCTTTTCGGCTTTTCGTTACTCCTCCGAGCCCAGGTAACTTCGAAGTAGCTATTGAGAACTTAATCCGATACTCTAAGACGTCGACTACCAGTCCTCTTTTTCTTCTCACTCTTCGTTAATATTATGCATCTCACTACGGTGATGGAGTCTCGTCCCATTTCGAGGGAAAGAGGTCGCCTTTTAACGAACCATTTTGCAGCATTGGCCTCTTGAGTGATTTTCCCTGCCTCTGGAGGAGAATATTAAGGCAGCAAAATAATGCATTGAGATGGAATAGAAAATATTTTAGAAAAACACTCGAAAATGAAACACCATTGTTGCTGTAGCTTCATTTATATTGGGAATGTCGCCCTCGGGAGTCGTGTTAGAGTCGGTGCGAAAAAAGTCTTTAATCTGTGCATCCTGGAACGATTTTCGAAAACTGGTTCAGGAAAAAGTCGAAGAATTCGAAACTAGAGGAAAATATGTGTAAGCTATCCGAAAGTTGTCTAAACAAGACACACACGCATTTAAAAAAAAATAACGAATGGAGTGAAAGACAGAAGTAGTTACAGAATTCTAAAGAAACTGGAAAAGTCGGTAAATTTCAATGTCGTGTTACGAAATGCGTGAAAAGTTTTGTGAATTATTATGTGTTAAAGGGAAAATGCCGTCTGAAAATAACAAACGGTGATTGTGCAGAACTTATAAGCCTGTTTTTCTTGAATTTGGACTTGCTTTAAGGGCAACAAAGAGGAACTTTCGTCTCCCTATGGAAATTCTGTGATAATGAATCCAAACGAAAAATTTCGAAAGCGTGTTGAGAAGAAACTGAATAAAAATTAACAGTTATTTACTACTATTACTCTTGATTATGTCATAACAAGTTAAACTATGTATTAATTACATGAAACTTTACTCAATATAGATATTAAATAAAAAAAAAATTAATAAAATTTCTCCAGTACCGGACCATTTCTATTATATCTCTCTAGAAATGTCAGAGAACGAACGTTCTTAATACAATTGGATTAGGCAACTTCTCGAAAGAAAACCAGTGCACCTAAAAGATTCTTTAACAAGAAGTTCTGTCAAGAACTAAACGAGCCTACTTTCCCGTACAACGACATCGGCATTCTCGCATCTGATCATTTTTCTCTTGATTATCTGAGACTGAAAATTATGTCAAACATACCTTTTTAGCACTTAGAGCTGATTTCGAAAAGCAAAATATGCCCCTCTCATCAGATGAAATGGACACGTAAAAAGTAATTAACGAATAAATAAAGTTTTGTCACACCTTTTAAAGAGTGTAACTGTTACAGTTCCTCCGCAGAAAAAATCCTCCATCGTTTTCAAAAAAAAAAAAAAATAATAATAATAATAATTTAAAAAAAATAAATAAATAAAGATACAAAGATCATCAAAACACATTTTATCAAAGAAAGAAAAAAAAAAGAAAAAGAAAAAAAAAATCGTCCGTTAATAAAATGTTCGGAATTTCACTTTTAATCCGTTGCCAGTTGTTAAATATAAATAAAGAATAAAATGTTCTCGTGAATGAAAAATTTTTGTTACAAAAAAAAATCGTCTGCAAAATAATAATAATAATAATAATAAATAATAATAATAATAATAAATAATAGTAATAATAATAATAAATAAAATAAAACAAATGAATAAATAAAATAAAACAAATGAATAAATAAACAAAAAATCGTCTGCACGTTCAGTCATTTTTTTTCTGAGCCTGCATTTCCGCCATGTTCGCGGAGTCGGAGTCGGAATCAGAGTCCTCACAGAAGATTACTT
The DNA here is from genome assembly GCA_038373865.1 of Uloborus plumipes. NCBI lineage: Eukaryota > Metazoa > Arthropoda > Arachnida > Araneae > Uloboridae > Uloborus > Uloborus plumipes. Next base: position 34,293 of record JAXGGA010004620.1, read on the forward strand.
AGAAAAATACTTTACAAACATTATTTATCAAAACCATTTTCTTACAAAGTTAGTTTGAAGGAAATCCGACTTTAAGTTCAGGATCAACATTCAACTTAAATTCCCCGTAGACGCTAATGTAAATTTTTTTTTTTCTGAACGGTTCACTATTGAACGAAAAATGGTTTGAATCAAAAAGCGAAATATGGGAATGTATGGGAAAGTCCCTCCGAGATCTTTTAAACAAAAAAAAGTTTATTCCATTCGGACGGTTCACTCAAAAGTTATTAGGTGGGGAAAGGTTGCTTAAAAGGTTCAATGTTGAACGAAAAATTGTTCAAATCGGAAATGTAGATACGGGAATGAAGTATTCCTGATGAGATATTTCGAACGAAAAAATGTTTGTTCAAATCGGATTGTTCACTCAAAAGTTAGCATCGGGGGATAGGTTGTTTGAACGGTTCAAAGTTGAACCAAAAATTATTCAAATCGAAAAATCAAATATGGGAATGAGCTGTACTCGCCGAGATCTTTCGAACAAAAAAAAGTTTATTCAATTCGGACGGTTCACTCAAAAGTTATTAGGTGTGGAAAGGTTGCCTGAACGGTTCAATATTGAACCAAAAATGTTCAAATTGAAAATTTAAATACGGTAATAAAGTATCCTTGCCGAGATGCTTCGAACAAAAAAAAGTTTGTTTAAATCGGACTGTTCATTCAAAAATTATTAGGGGTGACAGCTTGTTTGAACGGTTAAATGTTGAACGAAACATTGTTCAAATCGAAAATATAGATACGGGAATCCTTGAAAAGATCTTTCGAACAAAAAAAAGTTTGTTCAAATCGGACTGTTCATTCAAAAGTTAGCATCGCGGGACAGGTTGTTTGAACGGTTCAAAGTTGAACCAAAAATTGTTCAAATCGAAAAATCAGATATGGGAATGAGCTGTACTCGCCGAGATCTTTCCAACAAAAAAAGTTTGTCCAAATCGGAATGTTCATTCAAAAGTTATTAGGGGGGGGGGGGACAGACAGACCGACCGACAGACCGACAGACCGACCGACCGACCGACCGACGCACAAATTCCCCATCTCAATACCCTACTTTCAAATTTTTAATTTTTCGATATTCATTTTACCTTTTTACTTTTTTAACTTGGCTATATTTTTCGGACTTGGCGATATTTTTTTAACTTGGCGATATTTTTTGGACTTGGCGATATTTTTAGATGCATTAAGCTACTTTTAATACTTTTTTCGTCTTTCTTTTATTTTTAACGGGAAAGTAGGCTAAAAAAGGGGGAAGCAAATAAGAAAATCGGGTAGAGTGACAAGCGTAATGAGTCTCAAAATCAAATTATTTTGAAGTTTATTTAAAGCTAAAGTTATGCATTTCCACATTTATAGTCAACGACAAAACGTGCATTTGCTTCAATGTATTGCATGATTCAACTATCGTGTTTTCAACAGCTTGCGAAATCAAGGAGTAATTAAATTCTAAAGGTACTAATGTAACGTAATAAATGGCGGCAGACTTCTAAGTATTCTTCGCCGCTGTGCTCAAAGTAATATCCTTCTCCGCATAGAAACATTTTGGCACACACATTTTATCAACAGATACAAGCAGACAGTTCAGAGCAATTGTCTGAAGTTTACAGACAGATGATTAAGATGGTTAATGACAGATGCTAGCAGGGTAGAGACAAAATTCAAGAACTTCAGACTGATTTATGTCTTCACTATTGACATGTACCACTTTTATTTTACAATCTGATGTGGTTTTACTTCTCTTAGTGTGTTTTTTGAGAGCTGATAGCACACTCTTGCTCATGAATCTGTATTTTCAAATGCTACCGCTAAAAATAAAAGAGACTTCCCATCATGTGCTGGAATGTAATCCATAGATTTACGGACAAGCTAACCTTTAGGAACCGGACGGTACGCATGTTGTACCGAAAGTCTTTTTCTTTAGAGGACGGGGTTGAGATTTTCACCCGAACCCTTTGGAGCGGGGATTTTTTCAAGGTTTCATACGTCTGATACGACAGTTTATACCTTCTCTTTTCAATGGAAAAGAAATCTGTGGTTCAACTGTCGTACTTAGTGATTGCAAAACCGGTATACCGGTATACCGAATACCGGTATTTCGAGCTATTTTCCAATCTCGAAATACCGGTATTTTCTGAGGCAAAATACCGGTATTTTCGGTATTAGGGAAAAATATGAATAATTTTTGAATGAATAAGTATCTTCTCTGCTTCCCATAAAACTAGCAGTGGAGGCTTTGTGTCGGAAGGATTCTAAGTTATTAACAGCGAATGCCATAATCAACTTTATGCTACAGTCACTAAACGAGCAAGACACTCCACTGGCCAAAGAATTGTACAGTGCTTTGAAAATACGCACAGAGGAACGAGATAATGAAGTGGAAGATATTTTGAGTTATTTGCATAATTTTAGTGAATTCAAAAAAAAAGAAACAGAGAGAGAGAAGGGAAAAAAAAATAACGCAATCAAATGCTGTAACATTAATCATAAATTTTCCTCAACAAGGTTTCGAAAAGCAAGCAAAAACTCTTCCTGAGCAAGAACAAATTGATGAAGATGATATTGAAGTGGAAGAAGAATTGTCTCTCCAGGAAAAGTCACAGCAAGCCATAAATAAGAAAATTGCTACAAACAGTACTAGTATAGCACCGAAAACAGATGTTTCCAAAAAGATCAGAAGAGAAATACAATTATTTGAAGGCGAAGGACTTCGGGGTAAAAACTTGGAGCGCACCTATCGCACATTGTTAACAATACCCCCTACCAGCGTCGATTCCGAGCGCGCATTTTCTGCTGCTGAAACTATATGTACAAAAATTCGCTCCAGATTGAATGACAGTTCGATAGACGTTTTTTGTGTTTTTTAAGATCTTATTTTAAAAATCAGCAGTAGAAAAAGTTCTTTTTTTTTAATTGATATTGACACCAGGTAGAATTTTTTGTACTCTACTATACGTTTTGTTATTTTTTGTGTTGAAAAAATGATTAATTTTATCTATGCTTTTTTTCTTTTTACTGTCATATATTGCTCACTGTTTTGCATTTATTATTATTTGACCTAAGTATTTGTTCTTCTATATTATATTTGCATAAGATAATTTATATTTTTGTGTAAATTATTGAACACTACAACAAACAAGTATGTTTTCTTTCTTTTTTTGAAAAATTTCAAATACCGGTATTAATACCGGTATTCCGGTATTGGCGTTTTAAAAATACCGAATACCGGTATTGTGTTTTTGATCCGGTATTGCAATCCCTAGTCGTACTACATGGGTCGAAAGAAAAATTTCTGTATGAACAGCCCGGTTCCAAAAGGCTAAACTGTTTCTTCATATTGTTGATAAAAAAAATAGTTTCAAATGTTTAGCCCATGGGAGCGCTACACACTTAATCAGTCAAGCTCTGTGTGTCAGTGATTGACGCCATTTATGACTTGAAAAGGTTCAGAGTCAGCTCATAAGTGCACTTGACTTGATTCATACCTATCAGGCTTTTACCAAAAAAAAAAAAAAAGGTCAGATACTTTTCAAACTACCCTTGTGTGTATATGTGTGTTAGGGTGGTGTTTAATATCTTTGCGAAAAACTAATTTTATATTTTTATGAGTCTCCCTCCTGTTTCTTCTCCTTTTGTATCAACAAATAATCAGTATTTTCCTTCAAACGAATTTTAATAATAACACTTGCCCAAAGGGGCATGAAGAAATAACATAGTAAATTCCTCCATTTTCTAAATTACAGTTCGTACTTCTATTTGAATTCAAAACGATTATTTAGCAGTAATAGTTTAGTAATTTGTCAGTTTTGTTTTCACTTTGAACTCTTCCTTCATATATAATTAGCAAAAGTTCCATATTTTGCGTTAAAGTTAGCTACAGCACTTTGCAACATGCCTACAAACCATGTTTTTCAAATTTATTTTTACAGAATATTGGTTCAGAAGCATCCTGTCTAAGTGTAAATTAATTATAGAATTGATTTAACATAGTTAATCAGCTGACTTATTTTTAACCAACCTCTTTGTAACAACCTACATTCTTGTAACAAACTCAACCTGCAAATTTAACATTATAATCGCTGCTCCTGCTCTCTGATGATAGTGCATTGCCCATAGCTCCAATTACATGATTTCCAAATATTTCAACTGTTCTTATTCTTTTAAATTTTCAATTGTCCCATTTTATACATTACGGGCCCTGCTCCACATTGACGTAAAGCAGAAACGTAAAATGGATTGCATAGTGTTCCTATGGAAAGTACTCGGATTTCGGTTTCTGTCGCGTTTTACGTTGATGTGGAGCAGGGCCCTTGCAACGTACTGAGAGCAAGTTAATTTTGTTCTATATGTGAAATGCAATTAATATTTAGCTACTATATAGGCGCCAGTTAATTTGTAGAGTATTATTAATCCATCTTGCAGTAACATAATTCTTTAAATATAGGAATGAAAATCAACTGTGTTAAAAGTACTGCATTCAGTAATTAAAGATAATTTTTAACAAATGGCGAAAATTAGCAGTTCGCATAAAGTTGTTTTTTTTCTGAAGAAGGAGCAAAACAGAAAACAGCGATATACAGTAAATAATTGTTAGAAGAAACTTATTTTTTAAACACCCAAATTTATCTTTTTACTTCCTTTTACGTAGTAAAGGAAGTATTGTGATCGGAAAAAAAAATATATCACTCAAATTTCTGTCAAAATTTTGCTTTTGCTCACCCCCGAATGAATGTTGAGTAGTGTTTTCGACCTGTCAGCACGTGCATATGTACCTACCAACATATAACCAGCCGAAAAGTCCTTTTCGGTCACCCCCGAGATAAACACGACGAGTTTTCTCGTGTTGTCTGTATATGGGTGAATATCAGGAAAAGTGCTAATTTAAGTCACAAATGAATTTCTCAAGTAGTTCCAAATAAAAACCAAAAATTTTTCGTTTCCCATACAGTAAACTGCGTCGCACATACAATCCATGACAAAAATTTCAGGTTTTACTTTAATTTATGACAATAGAACTCTTTTTATTGCCTCAATGTCATGTTCACACATTCGAATCGCAAAGTTCAAAAAAATCCTGTGGATTATAAAACATCGCATCAGAAACAAATACAAAAGGAAATAACGTGTTTTATGTTCATCTATGACGATTAATTCTTGTGTTTTAGATAAAGTGAATTTAGATCGATAAAAAAAAGCAATTTCTGCTTATCACAAGTTTTCATAACATGACGAGTGAGCCAACTTCCGGATTAATAAAATCTAGACAAAACATTTTTTGTCGCCAAAAAATTACGCTGGGTGAAACTCTAATATGTGATGTTTCAGTTCCGATAGAAAATTTTCACTTTGGCTGCATTGAATTACAGGTAAGATTTTTTCAATCTTGCCTTTTGTGTTTCTACCAAATGAAGTGTCATGTCGGCAGCGGAATTTAAGACACAAAATAAAGTAATTTTTCAATTTATTTTTGCATAATGGAAAAGAAACCTATTGTCATGGACAATAATAAGGTGTTTTTATTTTCGAATCTTTAATTAGGGATGTTCAGGTATCATATTGCGGGAAATTTGTCATGTCGGCAGCGGTCATGTCAGCAGCGCCAAAGTATAGAAGTTATTTGTTACGAAACTGAAGCGTGCGTTACCGATGTTTTTTCTTCGAGTTATGAGTTTGTTGAGTTTTAAAGTGCAAAGGTAGATTCAAGTGCATCGTGTTTCCTGCCAAATTTTCCCATTTTAGCAGTTTATTCATTGTTTTTTAAATGCTTCAAAAACATTAATTTTCTGAGAAATTTGAGTTTTCAAACAAAATTATTGCCTTTTTTCACCCTCTTTTCTTTTACATTAATATTCCGACCTTCGTTCCTAACTACTGCACCCAAAAATATAATTATGTTTTAAAATGGAAAACTTACGAACAGTTTAGTGAAAATCTCCCTTCCCTCGCCAAACTCTGACTGTCTTGATCTAATTTCGTTTTTTAAGATTGTGTTAAGAATTTTATTTTATTTTCATATTTAACTATTAACCTCTTTATCTGTTTGAAAAAAACTTTGTCGCACTTATTTAGACTTTAACTAACTTTTAATAAGTCTCTAATTTTATTTATAAAACTAAAAAGCGTTCAGCCTCTGAAAATATTATTATATTCTGAGTAATAATTATTTTATTTTTGAACATAAAAGGTAGTGAAAGTGTTTACTTTTGTACACTAAGTGTAAAATCTGTAATATTTGTCAGTTCGGTAGCATTCTCATCATGCCGGTAACGCTTAAAGACAACCCCCCTAAAAGGGGGGTAAATGTTCACTTTGACCATGCCCCGAATTTTTAAAAAATATTGTTACTAATGTGTATTTGAAATACCCAATTAATTTAATTTTCTGAGTATCTTTAAAAATTTAAATTTTCCATGGTCAAATTGGCACTTTTCCTGATATTCACCCATATACATATGTATGTGCGCATGTATGTTCGATGCAGACTTCATTGACATAAATTGGCGCTACCACTTGGCGACACATAACCAAGCTTTCGGTCGCCAAGTGTTTAACTGCGATAAATTTGGCGAAAAAATGATTTTTTAAATTCGAGTTCAATTTGGCACTATTGGACTCTAATATTTTGCGAAAAATCCACTAAATGATGTTAAAATCGGCGGTATTTAGAAAATTAATCACTGTAAAACATTCTTTGCATTGTTTCGCGGAAAACTAGGGTTAATGCACTATTTTAACACTTAAGGAATCTATTGAGAAATTCACACGTAAAAGAAAGTAGTGTGGGGTTCATACCAGATTTTTTCTTTTTAAATCCTTTTTCCGTTATAGTCCAGTCAATAAAGACATCGTGTCGCAACTAATTTAGGGAAAGCTGAATTTTTGCAGGATGTTAGTACATCGAGTGTACACTAAAAAAACACAAAGTCCCGACCTCCACCCCTCTTGCTTTCCCCCCACCCCCTCCGAAACATTGCAAAAGCAGTACTATTATTATACGCTTTCCGTGTCGCAACTAATTTAGGGAAAGCTGAATTTTTGCAGAATGTTAGTACATAAAGTGTACACTTAAAAAACACAAAGTCCCGACCTCCGCCCCTCTTGCTTTCCCCCCCACCCCCTCCGAAACATTGCAAGAGCAGTACTATGATTATACGCTTTTCGCGTCGCAACTAATGAAGGGAAGGCTGTTTTTTATTTCAAGATGTTAGTATACAAAGTATACACTATAAAAACACAAAGTCCCGACCCCCAACCCTCTTGCTCCCCCGCCCCACCCCCACCGAAACATTGCTAGAGCAGTACTACGATTAAACGCTTACAGCTCGAAAACAAATGATACCGGGGCATTCAGTTTTTTTTTTTTTCACTTCTTGCAACATTATAAACCAGTAGTGCCCAACCTACAGCCCGCGGGTCACATTCGGCTAGTGAAACTGATCCGTACGACCCGTTGTTTTGCGAAATGTTACGACTAGAGGCAATGCGTTGCTGTGTTACATTTAACAAAAAGAAAGAAAAGCATGAAGAAATGATAACAACAATTATCCTTTTATTAGGAGTCATCTAACATTTCATTCGCTTGGTTTGAAATATTGTTGCAATGCATTCCATTACAGTTTCCACACATAGAAGTGCAATCGAATCCATCTTTACGACAGCTACTGTTTGTAACACACAATGTTTTGCAATTGCAGGATATTAACAGGAGAAGGTCACTTGGAGCAGGGGAAATCGTCATGGGCTTAGGAATAAGTCTGTTTCTTGAAGTATATTGCCAAACCCACTCTTCTGGTGGAAGTTTAAAACCTAACCAAGTTTGAATTTGGTGGTAAACCCTCAAACAATGCTGATGAGTGGCATCTGAAGTTGGTGGAAGTTTTGCTAAATCAAAAGTTGACTTAAGGGACATTTTGGCGATTAGTTGCTTATACTTAAAATATCTGGCTTCATTTAGGGTTTTATACCGTGATCAATTATACATGCTTAGGACAAACTGTTCTCCACTTTCTACAAGGACTTCTTTTGTAATATCTTGTTTTGTGAAAAGCTCAGCCTGAGCTTTAGCTTCTTTGGAAAAACATATCAAGTCGGCAGCTTTTAACTTTCCTACTCCATAGAATGCCGATGTCGTGTCACAACCAGTCATTGCATGAGCAAAAAGCAGTGCAGTTTGTTGTTCTACATGTTTATTTATTAGGAAATTGACAGAGTAAACTTTAGACACTGAAGATGAAGGTTTTAAGAAGAAAAGTGTGGCATCATGCTGAGGAGTTAAGGCTACAAGTAAAACCAAGAGATCAGTATCAGTTCCCACAACAACAGTATTATTATTATTTTTCACATTCTTAATGGCTTGGTTGACAATGACAGTGTCGGCATCATCTTCTGCAAAAACCACGTTAATAGCTGCAGCAATAAACCTTGTTCTAACTGCTTCTATTAATCTCTTCTTGTTTTGAGGGCTTGCTAGAAAATCTTCTTGTTGTGTTGTGCAAACTGTATTTTCATTAAAAACAATTGTGTGAGAAAATTTTTTTGATGCTCTTCTTTCTTGTTTTTGCAGTTTTGTGGTTGGAAGCTGGGGTACCCATCGAAAACCACTGTCACTTTATTTCCACAATTAATAAGTACATATTTTAAGTATGATTCTACTATTTCCTTGAAAGTGCTTTTTAGTCTCCAAACCTTTGCATGTAACAAAGGTACCCCGTCTATTACAAAAAAAACTTTATTTGCCTTAAACGTCTCCTGGATAATTCCATCTTCAAACAATTTCGTGAAAGATGCTTTCGTACCTTTTCGTAGCAATGCATCGTTAAATAATGAAGGAGGGTGCGATGCTAACTCAAACTCGAAATAAGATTTCAGTTTAACTGGGCTGTCACATATACAAATAATTCTATTGAATATTTGCTGAGAGTTTATTGCAACGTCTTTATGTCTCACTTTGATAGACTTGAAGGTCGCTTGTGTTGTAACCATATCTTTCCTATGTAGCTTCATTTCATTAAAAGATTTTCCCACCATGTTTTCCATCGCTTTTAAGCCGACTTTATATGCTTCATCACAATTAACTGAAGAGTCGCAAACCAACCCCGTTGAAAGAGATATCAATTCACTAGTGCTGCAAGTAAAAGGATTGTGCTGACTCAACCAATCTTTGAACTTTGATATATCTTCTAGGTCCCTTAATTTTCTGCTTTCTCTTAGCTCAACATGCTGCTCGGGATTGTTGTAGTTCATTCCTAGGAAACATTTAAAGGCTTCACTTAACCGTAAAAATGAAGGTGCTCCTAAAATCCATTTATTCAACGTACTCTGAATTATTCCTCTCCGATGCGTTAATCCTCCTATTGATTTTAAGGATTTCATCAATGACTGCTCTATACACATGTCACTCCAAACGCCAGACCAAAACTCTTCTTTTCTTCTTATAGTAAACAGACCGTTCGTTACAAAGAGTTCGTATTCTGTCTCAGTCAGTTTTGATTTGAGTTTGCTCATTTTTTGGACATATATCTGAGCAGATTTGGCGTAAGGAATGTGTCTCGCAGCATGAAAATAAGGAAGCATATCTGTGGTAGTGTCTAAGTGCAATTTCCAGTTTCCGGTTCTTTCTGCTAGGATAAAATTTAACATGAGATCAAACTGCTGAATCAGATTTAACCAAAGCTTTGATGTTCTGCTGCTGGACTTCTTGATATTGATGTGATCCGTCAATTTTAATAAGGATGATTGAACGGCTTTGTCAGTACAAGCAGTTGATTGAGAAATATCACTGCGAGATAGTTTGTCGTAAACAGTTTGAACATCATTACAAAATACAGTGTCATGTACCGGTGGATCTTCTAAAACTTTTTCAACAATAGCAGCATAGGTTAATATGTATGCCCTCACAGCTCTAGCAAAGGCATGTCAGGTAAGCATGTGTTTCACTGTTGCCTTACCGTAGACAGTTTCCCACAATGACTCTATTCTACTACCTTCCATTATACGACCAATACTTTCTAAGTATGACATAAGTAAGTGAAAACCATCTAACCTTACAATAATCTTTGACAAATCAGATTGATCTTCAGAGCCAGCAACGATTTCCATAGCTTTTAAAAACAGTGGCTGGTCAAAGGTAACAATGCAAGTTTGTTTGTTTTTACTACACTGCTCAGCAGCAAAGCACAACGCTGTATACACTGATGATGGGTTATTTGGGTCAATATCTGTAAAAGGAATCGCTAAGATATAAGAAGTGTCATGATCTTTTAAGTATATAGTAAGAAGTGAAATAAAATAAGAAACACCCCTGTAGCATAATTAGTTTTTGAGCTGTAAGCATATAATCATAGTACTGCTCCTACAATGTTTCGGAAGGGGTGGGGCTGGAGAGCAAGAGGGTTAGGGGTCGGGACTTTGTGTTTTTATAGTGTATACTTTGTATACTAACATCTTGAAATAAAAAACAGCCTTCCCTTCATTAGTTGCGACGAGAAAAGCGTATAATCATAGTACTTCTCTTGCAATGTTTCGGAGGGAGGGGGGAAAGCAAGAGGGGTGGAGGTCGGGACTTTGTGTTTTTTATGTGTACACTTTATGTACTAACATTCTGCAAAAATGCAGCTTTCCCTAAATTAGTTACGACACGAAAAGCGTATAATAATAGTACTGTTTTTGCAATGTTTCGGAGGGGGTGGGGGGGAAAGCAAGAGGGGTGGAGGTCGGGACTTTGTGTTTTTTTAGTGTACACTCGATGTACTAACATCCTGCAAAAATTCAGCTTTCCCAAAATTAGTTGCGACAACGCCATTTTTTTAACCTTCATTGACTGGACTATTACCATTATTATCGTACAGAACCTGAATGAGATCATCTGAACTTTCCATTTCATCTTCACTAGAAAAGTTCGGCAGAGCACGCTTTCAGCAAATAGAATATAGAAAAATCTCGAAATTTGTCTGGTACTAAGTTTTTTTTTTATTTTAGCGCAAAATTAAAATGGAACGAAATATTCGTAACAGAACATGTAAAAAACAAAACTTACTTAGTCAATTTTCATCCCTAAACTGCAAACAATGAAAACTGTCTTTGATTTGATTTACAATCTAATACCTCTCAGACTGCTAGAGACATCTTTTTAGCAGAACTATCTAAAACAGCAAAAAAAAAAGGGGGGGGGGCAGATCCAGTGGTCGGAAGTAGCGCGCTACAAGTAGCGAAACTACTGTAGTAGCTACATTTTTTAGTAGTTTGTAGTGTAGCGCACTACTTTTTAAAAAAAGTAGTGTAGTGAGTAGCGCGATACAAAAATATTGTAGTTTGTAGCGATTTCATAAAACTACTTTCTAATGGAGCAAAAAAAAAAAGAAAAAAAACGAAAAAAAAAAAAGATTCAATCGAGTCTGACTGGCGCATATCGTACACGATTACATTAGCGAAAGCAGTGAGAAAAATGAATCATACAAATTCGAGCTGACCTCAGTCATATCATTTTGACGCCATACGTTCTATATGTTAGACGGCATTGGTTTCTTTGGCGTCACCATTTTCATATTCCGCCAATATTTGCATTGAATATAGTGCATGGCTGAGGAAGGAAAATTTATGAATAAGCGATAACTGAGTGTTAGTGTTTTATAGCAACCGAGAATGTCATGTAAATGAATGCTATTGTTCCAATATCCACCAAACATGGCAGCAATTTTAATAGAAGAGGATACAAATTTGATAGAAGATGACAATATCGAGCTGCCCTGTCCGGCGTATAATAAATACTTCACAGTTGTTGAAAAGAGTGAAAATGGAAATTTTACAGTTTCGTGCAAACTTTGCACTTTGAACAAAAAACTTTCTGTTTCTAAGTCATCTGCATACAATTTAAAATTGCATATTGAAGTAAGTTAAGCATTCTAAGTTATGTTTCACATTCAGATAGCTTATTTATTAATATTTCATAATGAATACTAGTACCGTTTTGTATGTTTTTCATATTTCTTTAGTTTTGCTTCTTTAGTGATGGAGTATTGATATATATAAAATAATAAAAATCAATTATTAAATATTTTTGACATCATTTGACATAATTGGAAAAACGTTTTCATTTCATTTTATCGGTGGCGTATTAATAGGGATGGTGTCCAGACCGAGACCCAACTCCCCAAGGGCGTAGCCAGGACTCACGTTAGGGGGGTGCAAGCAGTGGCACCCCAATAGGAGGTCACTCTGACCTCCCAAAAAGTTCTTATCCGATACAAATTGGCTGATGAAATTTGAAAACATTGAGACAGTATTGCAAGGCTGAACTTCTTCATTTTATTTTATTTTTTTTCTTTAATTGATTAATTTATTTATTTTCGTGATGCCTCGCGTCTCTTACAGTACACATAGATAAGAATGCATTCTTGTATTTTATTTATTTATTTTTTAATCATTCAGTAAAGTTCCGAGTTTCATTCGGTAAATTTAATTTTCTCCTCAAAAACAAGCAAGCTTACTTACAATATTTCACCCTAAAATTTTTATTCTTCGCATACTCAGATTAAAAAAGTTGTTTTCATGCTAAAAGACAAATTTGGGTTTGGTCCAAGGATCCGTGTTAGGTAAAGAATGAAGCTGATTTTCTGATAAGTGGCGCCAAGGACTTAAAACTTATTGATGGGAGAGGAGGCGAAGGGGGGGGGGGGGGAGACTCTCAATGACCGAATGAAATTCCAAATTTCGCCGAGTAATAAAATACGAACTTATTTGTCTGCACCAGCATGTTGCAATGAAAAGCAGGCAAGGGGACAAAATCGTTTGTCAAAAAAATAAATAAAATGGGAGGTCACAGTGACCTCCCATTGGCTTTGATCTGGGGGGTGCAGCTGCACCCCCCTAGCTACGCCCTTGCCAACCCCCCTGAAGCTCAAAATTAAATTCCTACAATGAAAATTCAATTTTTTTTCTCATATGTTTTTGAAAAGTAGCGAAGTAGCGACTACTTTTCAAAAGTAGTGTAGCGCGCTACATTGAAAAAAAAGTAGTTGTAGCTGTAGTTAACTACATTTATAAGAAAGTAGTTGTAGTTGTAGTTCGCTACAAAAAATATGTAGTTTTTCCAACCACTGGGCAGATCAGGGAAAATCAATGGACTGGTGTGGCAAAATACACTGCTCGAACGATGTATTTGAGTACACCTGACGCAAAAAGGTACCCTCTCCTTCCGAAAAGAAGGAAAATTCTCTCTTGCAATACAATAACCAAGCAAAACTTTAATGGTTTCGTGTATTGCCGCATCTCTTTAAGTAAGACTTTTGAAAGACGTTTTCAACCCTCGACACAGCAAGGAAGGGAGTTAGTTAAAGTGTGACGTGTGTATTATTGTGTCTGTCTCTGACATTGTGGTTCCTAAACGGGTAAATTGATTTCGATACGTTTTTGAAAAGTGACTTGGTTTAGAGTGTTTTTAACTGGGGGTCTCATTTTTCCAGAACTAATAACAGAAAATATTAACTAAAAACCATGAAAATTAGCATTATTTTGCAATTAGAGTCTAGTGAAGACTTACTTGCACATCAAAAATAATAATACGTACCATTCAAAATGATTAATATTTATGGATATGATGAAATTTGCTTGATGAAATTTGTTCAAATGAAAATGAATTTTTATTTTCTTAAAATTGTTTCCCGCGCTTTTTCTACTCAATTTAAACCCTTCGAGTTTCCTATCGCATGCTGGAAAATGCCTTAGGGGATATTTTTTGAGCATTTCAACCACATCAAGCTCGAAACACTACAATGAATCTTTCGTGTACAAAGAACAATTTTTTATTTCAAAAGAAAATCAATTAAAACTTAATTTTTCAATGTGCTTCTTGCTCCCATAAACAATGAAAAATGATAAGTTATGAGTTTTGCTAACTAAAAAATGCTTATGTTTTTAATCAAGTTAGTCTGGAGGATTTTAACGTAGAAGCTATGGGGAAAACTTCGAGTGCATATTTTTTACAGGTTTTTCAACCGTACTAAACTCAAGATAGGTTCATTTTAAAGATAGTAATGTCAGTTTAGATCTTAAGACTGAGCTTTAAATTAATCTTTCATTATCATTAGCATCTGTTTCTTTAAAAAAAATATTGATAACACTAAACTCAGCAATAGCTTCTAAAAAAAGAATGAAGAAAATTGGTTGAAATACAGGCGAGAAAAAGGTACCCAAAGAATTTCCTTTACGTATTAATGCATAAGGATAATGCTGCTAATTAAGGGTAAAAAAAGTCTGAAAAATATCGTGCGATCCTACTCTATGCTAATCCTTTGCTATGTTATTTCCTCATGTAACATAAGTGTTACAATACTTCATTGAGAAGTTTCTAGATTGGTACTCCAAAAGAATACCAAGAGCTAACAGACATTGCTGTGGAGTACATTTTGGAGTTTACGACAACTTGTATGAAAAAAAAAAGTTTTTAAGTAGAACTTACTTGAAGAATATGTATAGAAACAAACGTAATATTGAGATTAATTTATGTCTATGTTTGTCCAAGCTGGAGCTAAGCTTTAATGAACTTTGTAACAAAAACAATCGCAACCTTTTTTTTTTTTTTTAGCTTTTTAAAATGCTACGAGTATGTCCCATTAATGAAACCTCAGTGATGAAACTTCCATGAAACTAAACTTATTTTTAATATAAATTACCTTCACTTTAACAATTTTACAACTAAGCTTCAACTAATATAAAACATTTTAATCAAAGTAAATGCGCATGGCTTAGAGACGCGTATAGTAAAAAAAGTAAAAAAGCATGGCTTAGAGGACGCACGTCACAAGAAAGGGGAAAAGGTAAGTGAGCTGAAAAATGCTGAATAACTGGTAAGAAAAACCCATATAAGTTCATAAGTAATCCCTTGCTAACTCATTTCAAAGGTACTTTGAAATGCCATAAGAGGGAGAGAATGGAGCTGATACGTATCACCCTGTGCCATGGTTGTTGTTTTTTTTAAAGATAAAATTTTCCTAAAAAAATGGATCAACAATGTATTTTTATAAAACTTAAATGCAATCTATTTTAAACCGTTAAACTTTTATTTTTTTAACAACTTAAAAGCAACGGAGATTTGAACGATTGGCTTGTCAAGAAATAGCTTCATTTTACTTCATTAGAGTTTGCTTCAAGTTACAAGATGAGTAGAGATGCAAATCTTTAACACACATCTCCGATCCATGATCTTTGGCATCTTGCTGACCTACATGCATGCATTTGACCTTCAAAGACTAAGTATCTAATACGCTGTATAATTGAATTATTGTAATTTGTTTTTAAAAACCTGCTGAAACCGTTATGCTTGTCGTATTAACTTCAAAATATTTCGAGACCTTGATATGAAAGGTTAAAGTGTAAACAATAAGATGTCCGAATTTTCGCACGAAAAAGGATGTTGTCTGGTAGAAACCAGGGTTTTTTTGCTTTTCATGTGCCTGTCATGTGAAAGTTATTATTATTATTACTAGGTGACCCGTGCGAAATTCCGCACAAAAAAAAAAAAAAACAAAAAACAAAAAAACTCTAAACTTAAATTTTAATACGACAATTTTTATTGGCTGCATTATCTGCCCGAAGTTGCAACGCAGTGTCGAAATCTGTAAAGAAAAGTCCAGCGTAAGTTGGTGTAGTCCCTGCCGGAGGTTGCAAGTTCCCAATCATATGGTACACTTGACCATGTAGTTTAAAACAATATGGACCTCTGCCAGGAATGTTAACTGAGTCCACTTTGACTGAAGCGAAGGCATTGTTGAATTGTCTAATATTGTCTAGATAGTAGACACCTTCCTGTTAGTCTGCCTGTTGGTACCCTGCTCCTTGGCATTGTAAAATCTTGTACGTTTGCACAACATCGCCATCAAATGCCGTCGTTCTGACAACTTTTCAAAGAGATCAAAGACACGTTCACTTTTACAACTACAGTCGATGCTCGTTATAACGACCACACGTTATAAAGACCATCCAAATATAACGACCGGTGAGAAAGCCCCCAACTGTATCCCAATATACTCTATGTTCTACCTCTTATAGCGACCACTCGTTATAAAGACCGTTTTCTGTAGGACGGAGACGGTCGTTATATCGAGCGTTGACTGTACTACAAAAGTGATACCTTATATTAAAATCAAATACCCAAGGCTACTACTAAACTAAATACTAACGTTATCGCAAAACTACCATAGAATTTTGAAACAATAAAAGTTACAATTAAGGTTTACCGAGCTAAGCCTTGGCTTGAAATGTCGCATTCAAAATTGATTTGAACAACAAATGTAACGATTTTAACAGTTGAGCAAAAAATTTAACTTTTTCAAACTTCAATCGCTTATAAGTCGCTTACCGACGTGGTATCTCACCACGTTCGGACAAGTTTTTTAAAAAATATGACAAAATATTTATTTCTTTGGTGTTTTTAGAAAAAGGGGCATAAAATTAGTTAAAAAAATAATAAATACTGCCAACTATTATATACTTTCCAGCAATGTTACAATTTTGGTGTATTTTAGGCCCAAAATCGCTAAATACTAAATGAGCTGTCATAACCACAACTATGCATGAAAATTAACACATTTTTGTTTATGGATTCACAATAATACACTCTAGGGCCTGAACTAGAGTTTAAGTTATAGGAATTTCTAATTTGGAGATATGCACATAAACGCACTGTCGATATGAAAATATTGGTTATTTCGTAAGTGTCACAGTACTTAAATTAGTACAAATCTAGTGTATTTTATTTTAGAGCTATAACTCTAGTTCAGGCCCTCCACAATATCAATATAAAGCCACATGGCAAGTTTCAAGCAAAAATATTCATAATTTACAGATTTATGGAATTTGTCGCAAATAATAACAACGAAAAATCGATTTTGAGATAAATGCAGTTAAAGATTTTTATTCAAGCATATGACGCGCATTGCTACCCATATCAATTTAAAAAGTTCCATGACCAACTACACCTTCCTCAGACTCTGTTACGGTTCAGTTCTAATGTTTTACTATTTTTAAATTTTTTAACCAATAATTGGAGTTGAAATATCCCCTAATTTATGTTTTAATTTTAAACATCAGGTCCTAACTTCCGGTACAGAAAACAGCCATGGATCCATATTAAAATGACGTTTTCTCCGCTTCTAATTATGATAAGAACAAAATTCAACCAGTTTCTGAAAGAAAAAAATTCATATTTTTTAAATCAAACATAAAAAAAAGTTTGAAATTTTAGTCGAAAGTCGACTTTTCAAGGTGGTGAGATACCTTAAACGTGGATTTTCGAGATTCTCGTTACGCGGCGCTAGCGGAGAAACGTTCTAAAGAACGCATTTTTTTTAATCTTTCGAATGAAATCAAAATGGAGACGATACGACAATTATTTCGCTAGATAGAGTCAATTTTGTGCCCAAAATTTGAAGTTCGAATAAGAAACGAACCGACACTTTTTAGAGGGTGGGTCTAATTTTCGTCAATAGCCCACGGGATAAGCTTCAAAATCATAAATTTTCATGCAATTCGATAAAGAAATGAGCGAGTTTCGACCGGGTATAGGATTCGGCTTAGAGAAATAATATATGGAGATTATTATTTTTTTTTTTTTTTTCAGGATTCGTAGCCCTCATAAAAATTTTCCAAAGGAACATTTATCTCCACTGTACTTTCAACTACCTGTGCTAGTTTTTGTTCGGATTCGTAAAAAAGAGCGAGAATCAAAAATAATGGTCGTGTGTTAACCGTAAATAATTTTGAAAAAAAAAGAACTTTCTTCGCCATCTCATACACCAATACTAATAAAATTTTTACATTCAACATACCCAAATTGGAAAAATCATGAGATTTTAAAGCTTGATAGTATTTGTTCTCTTCATAGAAGGCCGAAGGGGTTAAGTGAATGAAACACACTTGTGAAAAGTATATTTATAAAGATACAGGTAGTTATCAAAATAATGGAAACACTTGAGGTTCATAAGAAAAATCTACCGTTCATCGCAAAAAAAAAACAATCAATTGTTCTTTAACTTTAGTCATACAAAATACAGACTTCACCAGACATTTCTACATTGTAATTAAATCACTCATGCATTTGGGGGACGACAAAAAGGGGGTCGGAAGAAAAACCGCTCTTTGACCATAACTCTTCGAAAGTAGCTCGGAATAAGTTATAAATTTCAGCAATTAATTAGCATACTATATATAATTACTGTACAAATTTTTATGAACGTACCACTCTTACTTCCGAAGATATGAAACATTTTTTTAAAAACGGCAATTTTATTTGAAGGGTTTTTGCTCATAACACGTAGAGTTTTTGATCAAACCTTATCAAAACTTCAGGAAAGATGACAAAATAGAAGAGAAAGAACATACTAAAACGGCAAATAAAAATATTAAAAATCTGATGAGATATGAACGTTAAAAGAAAATAATTTTTCACGGCGCATGCGCAAACGACAGAAATTTATAACTACAAAAATATTGTACCCTGATTTATACTACATCTTATAAAAAAAGTTCCAGTCGAATATCATGAAAATTGAAAAAGATATCAGCGATCTAGTGAGCTGTATTTCACTCATTCGCAGACAATACATAAATAGTGAGGGCCTGCCCACAAAGAGCTATTTTTAAATTAAAGGTTATTGCGTCATCGTTCAAAACCAACGTTTCAGGGGGTGTCCGGATATTTTTAGCCACCTACGTATCAGGTTTTTTTGGCCGAATACGCGAAATGTGACTTCTATGCCGAATATAAATGTTCAAACTGTATACAAATTAACATTAAAAAAAAAGCTCGCTTGTCACCACACCATTTGTTGACAACCCCTCGCCATTTATGTATTGTCTGCGAATGAATGAAATACAGCTCACTAGATCGCTGATATCTTTTTCAATTTTCATGATATTCAACTGGAACTTTTTTTATAAGATGCAGTATAAATCAGGGTACACTATTTTTGTAGTTATAATTTTCTGTCGTTTGCGCATGCGCCGTGAAAAATTATTTCCTTTCAACGTTCATATCTCATCGGATTTTTAATATTTTTATTTACCGTTTTAGTATGTTCTTTCTCTTGTATTTTGTCATTTTTCCTGAAGTTTTGATAAGATTTGATTAAAAACTCTGCGTGTTATGAGCAAAAACCCTTCAAATAAAATTTCCGTTTTTTAAAAAATGCTTCATATCTTCGGAAGTAAGAGTGGTACGTTCCTAAAAATTTGTACAGTAATTATACATAGTATGCGAATTAATTACTGAAATTTATAGCTTATTCCGAGATATTTTCGAAGAGTTATGGTCAAAAAGCGGTTTTTCTTCCGACCCCCCTTTTTGTCGTCCCCGAAATGCATGAGTGATTTAATTTCAATGTGGAAATGTCCGGTGAAGTCTATATTTTGTATGACTAAAGTTAAAGAACAATTGATCGCTTATTTTGCGATGAACGGTAGATTTTTCTTATGAACCTCAAGTGTTTCTATTATTTTGATAACTACCTGTACTTAATGCGTTCTTTCTTAGCATGTCAATAATTATTGAACAACTTTATGGATGACAAATCAAGTAGATCTTAAAAAAAAAATAAACTTTAAAACTTTGGAAACACTTGCTTTTCAGACGAGTCAGTGATTAAAATGTGTGAAATACCCCCCCACCCCGAAAAAAAAAACTGCTGCTCCATATTGGTTGCTTTTCATAACTCCGCCGGAGCAATTCCACCGTTACAAACGTGACAACCAAACTTTAAATATTTTAATTATTTTTTGTAATTAAGGAATCCATACCAAAACATTTAGGATACAATAATTAACATCAAGTTATACAAGAGTAAAAAAAAAAATTGTAGGTTTTTATTGAAGCAAATTGTAATTATGCGTGTTTAAAGTGTAAGAGTGCCTGGCTCCACATTCGCAGAAAACCGATCGAAACCGAAGGCAGAAACTGAAAATCCGGGTACTTTCCATTTCCTTTAAATTCCAAGTGCCCGGACTTTCGGTTTCTGCCCTCGGTTTCAGTCGGTTTTCTGCTGATGTAGAGCCAAGCCTTGATTGTTGCGTTCGTAACAGTGGAATCGCCCTGTGGTAACTCTGTCGATTCGCATCCGACAGTACTTGCCTGCTTTAAGCAGTTGAAATTGTAAGCGTTTTGAAGTTTTGGCCGTAGTTGCTGTTATTGTTGTTTGGGCAATCTCGGCTGGTGGTGCCTTACTTCACTTTTCCAACTGTATCGTAGTTTAGTGTGACTTCCACAGTACACACATGCAATAAGAACCGATCTACAGGGTAGGCAACCATTCACAGCACAAAAATACATTCACACAAAGAAAGGATAAGGACAGGATGGAGAAAATATGTTTTGAAAGATTACTGCAGGTGAAACGTCGAAGAGAGCATGTGTTTTTAAAACATTTTCTATACTTGGAGCCTAAAACTCGATTTTCACTATATCCTACTTCAACAGTCACTCATTTGAAATAATTCAACTTAAATTTTGACAGAATAAATTTTTTCCTCTATTTTCTTGAAATGGTATAAGTAGCCACATTCTTGTTGAGCCAGCTTCGCTAGACATGAAGAAATTCAACATGCGAAAATAAAGACATTAAAAGCTGCCTGGAGCGTTTAGAAAATGTTATTAACCTGCGATCATGCTTGAAATCAGCTGAAGTGTTGTCTAAGACACGAGTCATGCCACGCCTTCTATAATGCGGCTCTTCTATTATCTTGCCTGCACTCGTGTTCAGATTAAACGGGTTTTTCTGCTTATTAATTTTTAAGCAGAACTTTAAACCGTGCATGCACTGTACGAAAATTCCAAAACGTTTCAGATTATTTCCTAGTAACGTTCCGAGATTTCATGGGTTTGCACTAGGGCTGCGACATAGTTTTTTTTAATAACTAGCAATGATTTACAGTCAATGATTGTTAAACATCGTTGTTTTGCATTTAATTTTTTTTTCGATGATGTTTTACATTTTAGCAAAAAAAAAAAAAAAGTTTTATAAAAATATGCGACAAAAAAAGTTATACAGTTAATCAACAGTTGCAGTATATATCTCGCTGAAAAAAAGTTTTCTTAACTGACATCGTTATCTTACGGTTAATGTTTTTCCAGGAGACAAAAGATGTATCTAATTGAGTGATACAAAGAGGCGCTTATAATGGAGAGTAACTGATTAATAACTACATTAAAATATGTAAGAAATTGAAGAAAAACTGATCGATGTTTTGAAACATCGATGTCGGAAAACATCGATGTTTTTTTGTCGATGTATCAATACCATCGATGTCCTTATTTTCCAACATCGATGTCTTAAAACATCGATGTTTTGCCTTCGATGTCGCACCCCTAGTTTGCACCAGTTTTCTGTGAAAATCAAGTTTATTTGCCAAAACTTTTCTGAATTTTTACAAGTTGTATGAATGCAGGCTTTTCTTACTGCTGTGGAACATATTTTTAGCTACCAGATAAGCTCCTCTTCTTCATAAGATGTTTCGGCTCTTTCAGATTGACTGAACCCCGAACGAAGGCGAAGTCTAGTCTCCGGACACTGTAGATTTGTGATAATAGCAGAGAAACATGCTGTTCAGTATTTGCTTAATTTTTTTTCTTAGCTTTTTACTTATTTGCTAAAATAGTCTTAGGAGCCTTCCTGGTAAAGCAGGTGATCGTATGATGAATCCTGATCTCGTGATCCTTTGATATTTAGACTAATCAAACGCAATAATACATTTCTCACACGGGTAAAAAAGCATTTAAAGGTGCTACCTGCTACATTAACGCTTGTTACAATTTCTCTGAAAAGCTGTTCGAGTTGATGAAAAATGCACAGCTTACTGCAGATGCGTCAATTGATCTACGAATAAATGTTTACATATTTATGCAAATAAATGACTGAAAACAAATCATGGTCAAATATTTTTATTTTGGTACATCATGTTTATTATACAAATCCTGTAACATTTCAGTGTGTAACCTGCCTATATGTTTTTAAATTTATAATCTCATACAACACATGTACTGTCTGATTCTCTTAGGTGAAAACGTTCGCGAATTTGCACATACGTCATGTCTTCTCTGATTTTACAGTGGTGATAGGAGAGTCAACAACAAATGGGAAGAATATTTAGTTCCATTTTTAACCGTTTTGAAAGAAGTAGAAAGATTTAATTAGAAAATACAAAATCGAAAAAGTTAACGAGATAGCAAGTGCACGCGTTAAATTGAAAACTTTGGAAAGTACATATCCTCAAACCCATCGCCCTTTTTAAAGTGCAACTATACACTATTGCTAGGGGCAACTTTCAAGAACGGACAGTAATTTTATCTTTAAAGTAAGGCGTAATCATACAAATTTTTTAAAGCACAATGAAAGTTTTAAAATACCCTAAATAATACTCTTCCCGCAAAAAAGTTTAACCTCCCCTTTTTTTCCTGCACTGACTGGCTTCACACCGTTTTCAGTTTATTTAAGTAATCTTTATTATCATCAAATTCATGCGTAATCTTGTATCATATCAGATGGCATCGCGCTTAGTACTTTTCCATGTTGGAAATACGTTGTCTAGAGGCAATTTTATATAGAAAAAAATGGGCTTTGCAAAGTCTGCTAAAAGCATACATTTTACTCCAAAATTTGCTTTCTTTGATGCATCCAAACAGATTGCGGGTGTCATCTTCGTGGCATTTATTTTACACAAATCTTATCATTATCTACCTGCCGACAGGAATAACACGCAGATCAGTGACGCTCTTTGTTTTCGTCCTTCGGATAGCATGAAAGTCAAGCGAAGATTATTCCGATTGGAAGCCTGTTTTTTCCCGCCTACTTGGCGTATTTTGAGGCAAGAAAAGTGAATCTGCTGTTTCTTTTTTTTTTCTAGGGGGGGGGGGGTCATATGTGAATAAAATTAACTTTTTGAGCTTAATAGCTGGGGCAAACTTAAGGTGACCATTTATTTTTTGCGTCAAAACGGGACGAAAATTTTAGCCGACTGCACGTCTAATAATGATAATAATAATAATAATAATAATAATATATTAATGTCGCTTATTTTTCACAAAAATAAGTTGTGTTTATTACAGAAAAGAGCAAAAATGTGAACTCTTAAAACAAATTCAAAAAGTGACATACTATTCGAAGCACAAATTTCCTTGAGTAAATTTGGTGCTGATTTTAAAAATAATGAAATTCTTGGCAGGATTTCATGCAATTTACTTTTAAAATCAACATTGCTTTAAGAACTGCGATTTACAACTACGCCACTCTACAAACGAAAATACCTTTTTAGCGGTGCCTTAGGGGTGAGAAAACATTATATATTTTCAATAAATCTGTAAAACTTCACAGCCAAATTATTTCTTTCCAATTTATTGGTATGAAAATGCGTATGAACAGTTGCACCCAAAGACTTTAGGCTAAAAGATTCAGTGCTTCATCCCATCACTTCAGAAAACGGGACATTACATCGTCCCGCAGCTATATACGAGAGCAACAGGACAGAATGAGAACGAGACTATCCCGTAGTCCCGTTCAAAACGGGAGAAATGATGACCTAAAACAAATTTAACCTGGAAGTATCATAATAATGTAATCAGGATCAGCATAGGTTAAGTATGCCCCAACTATAGTTTGAATTTTACTTCGAGATTAAAGCGTAAAACTTCGTTTTGGGAACTACCTAAAAATGAAAAAAAAAAAAAACTTATAGCTTTAGGTAAATATGAAGCTGTATATGATGACTGCACAATACATTCATACACCAAAATACATAAATTTAACTCGAAAACCGTAGCACTTCTTTTTTCTTACATGACAAGTCTGGACTGGTCCCCTTCGCCCCCTCCGCTATTTTACAAATTATTGTTTGATTTGGTCCTAAAAAGGCTTGTTTGTCTGATAAATTGAGAGGCATTTTCATGGAAAATTACCTCAATCTTCCATTCAGATGAGCGTCGAGTGTCTCTGGTCACTTCCAATTCTTCGTAGTTTCACCATGGCGGAGACTAAAAAGTCCTCGTTATCGACTTTTAGTATTTGCCCTGGATATTTGCGAGCTCGATACTTCACTACCTCATACTCACCAACCTAATAAGCTCCAACAGCAGCATTTAATGTTGTCTCATCTGCAGGTAGGGGCTGTGTAGGAAGGTTGGGGCAGACCAGATCCAGTAGAAATGGCTCATCTTTATTCTCATCATTGTATTGAGGAAACAAGAAATCATAGCTATCCTCACTATAAGCATACGGTACAGTATCAGAGAGAGGCTCATCAGTTTTAGTGCTACTAATATCTTCCTTCTTTGGACGTTTCTTTACAATATTATTTGATTTCGTAGTCATGGTTTTTGTTTTCTTTCTTTGTCCCTTCAACGTAAAGTGTTTGTATTTTCGTTTCTCAGCTTTTTCTTTCTCCAGTTCATTTTCAACTAGAGTGTCGGTTCGGATTGAACAAAGTCTCCTCTTTTTCCCTCTATTTGTCCGTTTTCGTGGCCCTGCTTTTGGAAAAGGCTGAATGTCTTCAGTGGTCACAAGTCGACATCTTTTGGAGAAGCGGGTTGCACTAGTGGGGATTGAAGGTTCACTCATTTCAGCGCTAGCAATAGGGACATTTTTAAGACTAGTGCTACCCCAAATCAGAAGTAGGAACATTTTCAACACCAGCATTACCCGTACTAGTAGAAGGGATAGCAGGTAGGTCTGTGTAGGTATCTATAACTATGCGATGTAACGCCAACATCATGGTGGGGTAAGTTGGCATAGATCACTGCCCTATGCCAAGACACCCCAAGCTGACTTTGCCCACTAGCCCCAAAGGCATTTTCTGAAAAAATTGGCACCCCTGATCAGAATACAAACGATTGGGAATCCAGTAACTGCATCAATCCTCAGGCTATTAGTCACTGTATCCATCATAAACTTAGAGTACTTGAACAAATATTTTAAGACTACTGAAAAACGAAAAGCAAATCGTAAAAAAAATTTACTCACCAGAAAGAAAAACACAAAAAAATCCATATTTTTCGAACGCAAGCTAGTAAGACACTAAAAATGTTGTAGATGACGCAGAAGGTTTCCGAGTATGCCTCATCACGATGGCAGTGCTGTGGGCACTGTGTACTAGAAAATAAAGGCACAGTGCCAACGTACCCCTTATGCCAAATAGCCCCGGTCTTCCCTATCTGGGAGTGATGGGTTAACTTCAGCATAGCTCGCCAAACATTAAAGTCAGGCCCTGCATAAACTTGTCTATTAATTGTGAATTATCATTTTTACAAGGCTTATTGACGAAGTTGTATCACACTTTCAGTTATGCCGAGCTTCGTTTTCCGGGCGAACACGATAAATCAAAAGGCGCCTCTATTGTGTTTAATAAAATGTTCGTTAAGGGAGCAATCATAAAAATGAAACGTTGAAGAATGCTTCACGAAATTGTCTCTATGATACCGGTTGTTGCAGAGATAACATGATCCTAATGAGAAGAGTTGTCAAGACAAACCTCGGCCGCAAACAGCCATTCATTCAAAATAACTAATTTTCACAAAACGCCTTCCGACTGTGTTTACCATCTTCAAAGTGTGGAACGCGGAAATGCCGTG
This sequence comes from Uloborus plumipes, assembly GCA_038373865.1. NCBI lineage: Eukaryota > Metazoa > Arthropoda > Arachnida > Araneae > Uloboridae > Uloborus > Uloborus plumipes. The sequence continues at coordinate 59,923 of JAXGGA010004620.1, forward strand.
GAAACAAAAGGGCGCCACCTCTCTTCCGAACGGTACATCTCTTGGAAGGTTAGGTCGTTCACTCCAACAGGCGTCAAAATACGCAACCCAACCACCCAGCGAAACAATCCATTTAGAAATGGTAATGAAATGGACACCGCGTTAAATGGAGCCCCTCCTAAAATGTCGCCCTGTTATGGAAATGAGCCACACTTTCGTTTCTCCTTCCTCGTTTTTACTTTCCATTACAACACACGAGAAACGTAATTCATCTCGTGTTGCGCCTGGCGAGATGGGTCGCCAGATAACAGCAAGAACAATCTTCTAGGGCCTCTACATCTTACATGAAATCAGTTTTAGGACAGAATACCTATAGTGAATCCGACCATCCGACGGCACCTTTATCATTATGTATGCTTGTATGTTAATCCCTTTGGACAAGATCATTTTATAAGTATTTGTTATTTAATAGAAAACGGCAAATGTTTTACTACATAAGCGCAAAATAAACACTTGCAGTATGATTTCACAGAAATCGTATTCATAGAGCACATTATTTTGCAAAAATTAACAACCCAATATATAAAGTATAAATACAACGTTAAAAAATCACAAATACGCAGGTATACTGCTGACACATGTTTTTTATTGCACAAAAGTTACTATAACCCAATTTATGTTCAAAATTTTGAGATATACGCGTGCAAATGATGAGTGGAACAACCAGAATTTCTTTCTAGGATAAGGAGCAGAAGGGAGTGTCTCATAACAGCCCTACATGTATACATATCAATGTACTAGGATTGTAATCTAACTTAAAATCAAGGACTCTGCGAGGTGTTTTAAACTCTTATCTTCTCTCCAGATTACATCTTGAAAAATGTGTAACTTATCCGTTGTTACAATTCATATAAATATGGAATACGGAATAAATCAGTATTTTCATTCATATGGATTTTTTATAAATTTGTATGTTAATAAAATGCCCATGCAAATGGGAGGTCTCGGGAGGTTATTGTGACTTCCTGAAATTTTCATTATTCAGCAAATTTTGCTGACGATTCAGTAGATTTTGAGACAGTATTGCAGCATTTGTAAAGTGATTGATTTTGAATGTATGTGCGTAAGGTTTTTTTTTTTTTTTTTTTTCAAATTTTAAAAATTATATTTTAACTGAAACAAAATCTCCCATATATATTATTGGTAAGCATGGTTTAAATATAATTTCAGTATGATATGTGTACATACTCGTATTTTATTGTTCGGAAAAATTCGAACCTTCAATCGGAAAATTGAGAATTACCTCCTTCCAAAACGTAAAGTCCTGGTTAATCCTATTTACACCTCTGAGTCAACGTAATCAAAGAAATTAGAACATTAGTATTTTCTACAATTTTTCAAAAAAAAAAAAAAAAAAGTTGATTGTTCATCGGATTTGATTAAAACTATGAAGAGGAATGAATTTCCATGAAGTATTTTAACGAGGAATATTGCAATTAATGAAAGAATGTATGGAATTATAGAGAAGAAAATTGTGGATATTATCTTCCACCTTATCAATATAACACCTGTTTTTCATTACAAATTACACGTGCGTTATTTCAGAGTACTAATTTAAGGCAAATGTCTGCTGTTGTCACTAGAAGGTATCGGTATGAAATGTACTAATGACTTTCGAAAACTCAAAAGAAAAATTGTAGCTAGAACTTTTTAAAATTTGTGACTACAAATTTCTATTAAATTTATTACTTTTCATTTGAGGAAGAGGAAAAATTATTGGAGATAATTTTTTACCAAAACCTAACTGCTGAATTTCTTTACAAAACGATAAATAAATAAATAATAAAAATAATATTAAATGCAAATAAGCGATTCAAGTTGAAGAATAAATTGATGATTTAAAGCAGTAAGTAACCGCCCCGAAGCCAGGGCTAAGGCAGAAACATGCCAAACACCACCACTCGTTTATTCTATCCATGGAATGCAGTTTAGTGCTTTTTGGCACTCGTCAGCATGGAACAGGAATTAAACGAGCTAGAGGCAGAAATCCTCTTATACAGCAAAGAGAGCCAAAACAAACTGGTAGCTAATGAGTTATTGGAACACCGACGAGTGACCGCACTTGGTACGGTACGACTCGTAAATTTTGAGGCACAGCTCGAGTATAAAGCAATAAGTAACCGCCCCTCAGCCAGGGCTAAGGCAGAAACTTGCAAAAACCTGCATGGATGCGATAAAAGAGCTGGTGGTGTTTTGCAAATTGATGATTGACTGAAACTTTTCTCTTCTTTCTTTACGCGTTTTCCTTTCTTTCGCTTAAATTTAAAGTCTACATAAAAAAATTAAATGTAGCGTCTGGCTCAATGCAATGTTTCTTAAAAAAAATTTTACCATCTATCTTTTGTAATGCCACATATCATTTCAACCAAATTAATGACGACTTTTTGATATATCTTCTACAAATGAATGTTTTTTCGTACTATGCCTCATTTTTTGGAATATTCTAACGAAAAAAAGAAAGAAAAAAAAGAAAGAAAGAAAGAACGAAAAAAAGAAAGAAAAAAAAGAAAGAAAGAAAGAACGAAAAAAAAAGAAAGAAAGAATTGCTCCGCATCCCCATTGGTATCTCAGTGTTCACTTTCACTCCCGCCGAAATATCAGGCACGTGATCTTTTTCCTTAATATGAAACGATTAGAAGAACTTCCCTATCTGCTGAAGTGCTGTCAGGGTGAGATGATGGTAAACGTGGACGACATTTTTGCAGCAGAGATGGACACGATAAGATCCATTCTTGGAGAGTTGGAAATGCTGGTAGTTCAGATAAATGATTTGAAGTGGTTTGAGCGTGATCGTAAAGCTTTTTTTTTTTTTTTTTTTAATAGAGTAGCTGGTATTTGTAGTGACGTTTCTTAATGAGGTGCAAATGTGGTCGCTTAGGTAGGACCGTTTCGAAGCATAACACCATAAAAGTAATCGAATCGTTAATCTTTCACAAAATATTACAAAATGCTCCTTCCGACTCTAGAGAAAATGACAACAGACCTCTGCTTCGAAACACGACCTCAGAGGTACATAGGTTAACGGTGACATGTTTAGAATGGAGATGCATGGAAGGAACCTTTTTCCATAAAGCAAAATTTATACTTCTAGATTAAGGTGTTCTCATTAAGGCTGTTGTTAAAACTAAAAGACTAAATATGGAATGACGAAAGAACTAAATATGCTAAGTTGATATGAATTAAAATTTGAAGTATTAGAAAAGAAATGCAATAACAAATTGTAAATTATAGATTACAGTGCTTAAAAATTGGCTTTTCAAAATTTTAAAGAAGAAAAACAAAATTTAATTGACACAAGTGGCATAGGCTTAACTTTTGCTAAATGAAACTTCTAAACACATGACCAAATAATGAGCTTCGTAAATATTTTAGACTCTGGTAAGATTAAATTTTTGAGGTTTGGAAAATTTTCTCATTTTCGTCAGTTTTTGCCATTAATTGCTTTTAAATTTTAATCACTTTCTCACACAGCTGTTCTATGTCTAAATAGTTTTTTTGAATAAGCTTAAGTGTTAGCTAAAGTACATTTTACACTTTCTTAAGAAAATGTCCGAGATGTTTTTCGTTGGAAATGTGTTGCAGTATTTCGAATCAACACGGGTGCCTTTGTTTGTGTTCACTTGGACCTCCATGCTGTTTTACGAACTTGCGCTTATATTTTCGATTAAATTTAATCACACATTTTTATTTTATTTTCTTCAGATTGATACCCGTTAAAGATTTTTTGCTTCCTTTGTATTTGTTTTTATGGAAGCACACTTTGCGGATTTTCAATTCAGTTTTTGACTATTACGCTCCCCACCAGTTGACGATACTGCTATAGCTATTTGCATAATCTCTCACCTGCGAAAGTAACGACCCATTTGAAAAAAATCAGGAATAAAAAAAAACTGCAATAACTATTCATTTACAACCTGTACTCAATATGACTTAAAGATCTTTTTGTCACAATACGCACACAAAGCTAGTTTACCAAACTGGTGCGTGGTACTTACAAACGATATAACCAATTATGGTACATCCAAACTCGGTTAAGGAATTTTTTAAAAGACGTTAAGATACTCCCTGATATTTCACATAGGAAGAGCAAGTAAATGTGATACTACTAATTTTCTTATACATTAAGGTAAATTGAAAACATTACGAAACAGAAATACAATTTGTTTCAGTATTTGTTATTAAGTTTTAGGTACTTAAGCGTGCAGAATCATCTGTTCCAATATGTGACATGAAAAGTGAGGAGACCGTAAGACGTAAAACAAAGAACTCACCTGTGTTTGAGCTGTATTCGCCGATGTAGCGTCTGGTTAGATAACGAACCGTTACAGCTGAAAGAGAAAGATTTTTTAGTTAAAACCATGTAAAAAATAGGTATTGTGATAGTATAAGTAAACACAGAATTATGATTTTATTAACTTTTTTCATTTTAGTCAGGGGTGCCCACAGGGGGGGGGGGATTATGGCGCAAGTTGCGCCATCAAAAATTTTGGGGGGATTTTTTTTACTAATTTATTTATTTAAGAAGTTAGTTATTATTTTTTTTTATTTACATTATTTACTGATTTTTTAAACAAAAATTATTCATTAATTCATTTTTTTAATTTAAATTCTTGCTCTTATTTCTTTATTATTATTTATTTTATTTCATTTATTTATTTATTTTTTTGTGTGCGTGTGTGTGTGCTTGGAATGTCTGGAAAGAGAAAAAGAGCGATTCTATTCTGCGCATAATTCGAACTTTTAAAGAATTAAAAATACATAAAAAAATAATGGTTATAATTAAAAAAAATTAATTATTAATATTTTAAAAAATAAATAAATAATATTTAAAAAAATAAATAAAATAAAAAAACCGAGGGGTAAAAATAAAAACAAAAAGCACAAGAGGGTTGTGAAATTTTTGGGGGGGGGGGATTTGCGCCATTGAGCTTGGGGGGGATGGGCACCCCAGATTTTAGTCAACATGTTATTAAGCAAGTTTTGTTTCTTTGAGTAATGTTTTATTACATTTCGTCTGAAATAGAGGCATTCAAGTTTTCATTATTTTCATTTTCTTGCAATTTTTATATTTTTCTTTAGTTATCCAAGAACTTTCTGAGAATGTTCCCGTCTGAAAGTACTCAGTACCCTTTCTAAAACATAAAAAATGCGAACCTGTGTGAAAAAACCTCTTTTCGTTCAGATAAAAATTACGCCCGTATTCTCCCCCCCCCCCTTTCTTCCTCAATCCATGACAATGTACTGTATCTAAGAGCTGTAGTCATTTTATGCCTTGAGTTGCCAAATAAGTAAACATCTTAAAAACCATATTATGAACAGGAAATACAGAAAACATTTTAAAGAAATTGTCAGTTACATTTAATTATTTTTACTCAAAATACAAATCAATTTCCTTGCAACGTGAACATCACAAAGCTTGCAGTGTATCATAATGTAGAAGTTTCATCATCGGACAGCCTACAATTTTATAGACACACGCATATACAGAAACTTCTATTTATTATGATATATAAAGACTACTGGCGATACCTTATCAACATTGAGAAATCACAGCAATAAATGATACCTAACATTCACTGAAACTGTACTGGCACCCTTCTGCGAAAAGAATGACCAGTTGCCAACAAATCTTAACGAAATGTCAAAATTATCGTCAAAAGTCGAACAGACGTTGAAAGACGTCGCCCACACGCGGCCTTCATTTCGTCAACGATTATGCTCAAAAAAAAAAAAAAAAATTGAAGTTTCCCAGTGATGCATGCCCTTATTCATAGTTACGACGACAATGTTAAATGGCTGGAAAATAAAATTTTTAATGTGCTATTTCTCTTCCTAAGTATCTGTCTCGTTACAGCTGGGGATTAAGTGAGGGGCGCGCCGGCTCGGATTACGAAAGGTCGAGTCGCGATGAAGGAATGGGCACGAGAAAAGGCGACGGATTGCCACCGACCCCGTTGCCTCTTTATTATTTTCTCAGATATCCCGCAGACGACGAGAGGATGGGGAAAAGAAAAGGCGGGAGAGGGAATACTTTCGTTTGGCTAGTTCAGAACTTCGAGGCGAGAAAGGATGAAAAAAGCTTTGTTTTCTTGATGATGTTGCGTCACTTTTTCGGGCCTAAAAACATTAACTGGCTCCAATCATTGGAGGCGTCTGCTTTTATGTCAATAACGTCTGCAAAATAAATCTCTGTGAAGTTCATTTCTCGAGTCACATGGGGTTAGACTGGGATGGGTACGTCAGTTTTGGTCGTTGAAAGAACATAAATAGAGCATTAGTTTTAACAGCACTCTTTTTCATGAAAGTTGTTGTCCTTATACGCAACAAAGTTAGCAGCAAGCTCTGCAAGAAGTACACAAGTGTGCACAAAACTCAAATAATCTTTCTCTTTTAGTATAAAAGTAAACCCTCTCTAATCAACTCAAACACCTATAAAAAGAGTTTGCTTTTGCCGCTTTTCTATAACTTAAATTTGTAGTTAAGGTCAATGTTTTTCCGAACTTATGGCCTTTTGAAAGAAATCCATAATATCGAGAGAGTCAAAATGCATATATAAATTGGCTTAACTTAGGGGATTCCAAATATGCATGTTTATAACAGTTTGTTGAATGACATGTTTACTATTTGAATGGGCCAGTTACATCTTCTAAAATGCGTTAAAAACACTCTGGTTAAACTATTTTTTTGATACTTATCCCAAAATGAAGGGCAAAGAGTCTTTTGAAGTTCCTCCACAAGAAGAAAGCTCAAAAGAACGCAACTTTTTTCGTGCGTGATGAAGTGCAGTTAGGTGACCTCTTTCTGTTTACTTTTAGTTCCAATATTTATTCGTTATTTTTATGTTGTCGAAAAACTGAATATTAAAATGCAACTTCATCTTACTAAGTTATAAAAACTTTCCAGCATAAATCATTTTAACGAATAATCATGCTATATTAACACATTACCAAGCCGTAAGCACGCATTTGGAAATTTTGTTGAACCTTATGCAATGCCCCTGTGCACTCATTTGTATGCGTCGTTTCTGATTATTTGAAATTTTGCCTGCTAAGTCTCAACAGTTGGAAAAAAGGAGACAGTATGAAAGTTCAGTTTTTTTTTTCTTTTTTTTTTCAACAGTGAAGCCTTATTGTCCCAAATTTATACATTCTCTTCTGTAAAATACTGCCAATATTAAAGTGTTAATGGAACTTATTTGGAAAAAAAAATAACCACGTATTTTGCAGAAAAAAAAAAAGATTAAGTTTTGATTGGATTCAACTTTTTTTTAAAATATCATTACTTGTATTGTGTTACATATCATAAAAAGAACAGAAAAAATGCTGCAAATCAGATCTATTTCATATCTTTATCTCAAATAAGAAGCAATTTACAGCAATTCAAACAATTGCCATTCTTTGTTTTTAGCCAGATGTTTACGAATTTTACAGCTGTGAAAATCAAGATAGAATACAAATAGTTCTGTAAAATGTCAGATTAATCTAAGACAATATACTAATAGTGTACCCTTGCCGAATTTCAAGAAAATCAGAGATAGATTAAACGCAGTGCTGAATTACCGTTGTAAGGATATAAAAATTAAAATTTAAAAAACTAAAAATCCCTCGTCTCGTTTCTGGTGTAAGATTGCTTTTGCCTGAAATGGTGCCAAAAGTGATAATAATTATTGATAATCTACTTTCGAAAACACTATCTTCCGCATTCATTTAATTAGATTCTCACGTGCACATAGTAATCAACAGTTAAAAAATTAGATGAAATCTTGAAGTTCCAAGTCCCGTTTAATGAGTTTTAAATTTTATGAAAATTATCTGCACGTTGCTCTTACTGTTTACGGTTTTTCAAGTTCAATGGCTTCGTGTTATTACCGCTGACTCCAAAACAGACAATAGAATAATTTTCTCTGCCATTTTCTCTTATTAAGAGCAAGGTTCTACACCGAGGTAACGCTAACTTTCGTAGGCGATGAAAGCCTGCTCTTAAAAGTAGCGCAACTTATCTTTTTTTTTCCTTTCTTACGTTAGCCAATGTCTACTTTCACTCTTAATTCCACTTCTCACTATTCTCACTCCTTACTGGCGTCACCTTCTTTTTGAAAAAGATGGCTTAGCGTATTTAAAGTTTAGGTAAATGCGGTGGCAACAGCTTGCTTCTCACGTAATTATTCAAATCAGAATTCATATCTGGAACCACTTATTCTTTTCGTTCTTTCACAACGTGCAGGGTTTTTATTTAATGAAATTCTCGTACTTTAGCAAAATATTCGTGCGTAGTTTAGGTGGAATCGGTTTCGACATACATGTTTAAACTACAGACGTTCTTTCAATGTTAAGGAGGTATTTTTTTAAGTAGACGAAAGCGTTTTACCTATTCTCTAAATACAGTGTGGAGGGCAGATTTTAATTTCATATATTTTGATTTGAGAAAATTGAACGCTTTTAGTTTGTCTAGCAGTGAAATCTAACTCCAAGTTAGCTGCTTTTATTTCAGCATCTTTGTTCAAAAAATGTTTTTAGAACTGTTGTGAGAACTAACTTTTATTTCTAATGTTAACATGAATAGTTTTTTTTTTAATTTAATTACATAATGAATTGAGTGAAAATCTTATTGATAAAACAGTCAAGAACCAAACAACGAACAGCATGTAAAATTGCAAAAAAAAAAAAAAAAATCGGTTCATAATTCAACATGAAGGTGCAATGGAGGATTTGCACCTGTGATAATGGACGATGAAATATCCAATAGCATTCAATTATTGTATATACTACCAATTGCCTATTTCCTATTCGTACATTTTATAGCCTTTACTATTCGGAAATAGAGAAAAAAAATAAGAAAGAACAAGAAGCACCGTGAATAACTTAACTTTAGAACAATGTTGCACACTCACAGAAATTTATACACCAGAGTGTATTATTCTAGTTACAAAAAAATAAATAAATAAATTAAAAAAAAAAGAATAAATATAATCCAGGAGCAAATCCATTCCAAAGACTGCCGGAAGAAGCCACATCAGTCTATCATTTCATGAAATTGAGTTGCTCCCAGTCATTCTAGCACATGAGTTCCTAAAGTGATCCCCAGGGGTCCCCCGTAGTTTGCAAGGGGTCCATATAAACGAAAGAAACAATTGGGGGTCCACGAGATACAAATAGGGGCCCACGAATCAGGATTATTAGTAAAAAATCTGGGTAACAGCCTGCATCAATTGCTACGATTTGTAACAAATGCAATAAACAAAATTCGTAATAATATTTAACACTGTACATTATTTGCGCAGTTGTATGAAGAAAATGATAAGAACTTCAATAAATTATTTTTCCACTTTGAAGTATACTATGTACACTTCAAAGTACACTGGATGTTAAAAGGATTATATACTTGACAAGGTTTTTATTATTATTATTTTAAAAACTTTTTAGCACTGATGTCTTAGTCTCTTAGTGGATTATCAACGTTATTAATGCCTTTGAAAAATCAATATTTTACAGGAAGAGTTGATTGGAATAAGTACTAATAAAGAACTTAAGATAGAATTTAGGAAAGGGTACCAATATTTCTGTCTCCAGAAAGGCATATCTATAACTTATTCTACCTTTGGAATATCACAAGAAAATTCCTGTAAGCTTTTACATCTTCATACCTCGTGCAAACAAATTTTAGTTCAATCACAAATTGTCTTCAAAAAATAAGAAACAGACTGGCAGTCCCTGATCGGAGAGGTTTAAAGATATATGTCTCACAAATCTAAAGCCAAGTACCAAATATTTGCTGTCGATACACCAAATTAACCACTCCCACTAAAAAGTCTTCTTTTTAGCCTACTTTCCCGTTAAAAATATAAGACGAAAAAAGTATAAAAGTGACTTAATTCATCTAAAAAATATCGCCAAGTCCAAAAAAAAAAAAAAAAAACGTAAAATAAATATCGGAAAATTAAAAATTGAAAAATAGGTTATTGAGATGGGGAATTTGTGTGTTTGTCTGTCTGCTCCCCCCCCCCCCCCCCAATAACTTCTGAATGAACATTCCGATTTGAACAACCTTTTTTTTTTTTTTGGAAAGATCTAGCCGAGTACAGCTCATTCCCATATTTGATTTTTCGATTTGAACAATTTCTGGTTCAACTTTGAACCGTTCAAACAACCTGTCCCGCGATACTAACTTTTTAGTGAATAGTCCGATTTGAATAAACTTTTTTGTTCGAAAGATCTTATCGTTCGAAAGATACTTCATTCCCGTATTTACATTTCCAATTTGAACAATTTTTTGTTCAACATTGAACCGTTTAAACAACCTGTCACCCCTAATAACTTTTGAGTGAACAGTCCAATTTAAGCAAACTTTTTTTTTTGTTCGAAAGGTCTCAGCAAAGATACTTCATTACCGTATTTAAATTTTCCATTTGAACATTTCTTCGTTCAACATTGAACCGTTCAAGTTACCTTTCCCCACCTAATAACTTTTAAGTGAACCGTCCGAATTTAATAAAGCTTTTTTTTTTTGTTCGAAAGATCTCGGAGAGGTTAATTCCTATATTTCCCTGTTTGATTTAAACCATTTTTTGTTCAATGTTGAACCGTTCAGAAAAAAACTTAAAATTAGAGCCTACGGGGAAATTTAAGTTGAATGTTGATCCTGAACTTAAAGGCGGATTTCCTTCAAACTAACTTCGTAAGAAAATGGTTTTGATAAATAATGTATGTAAAGTACTTTTCTGAATAATCTTCTGATTCCGACTTCGACTCAGCAAGCATGGCAGAAATGCAGGCTCAAAAAAAAAAAAAAAAAAAAGACTGACTGTGTAGACGATTTTTTTCTTTCTTAACCCATTAATGCCTGACATTTTATTTTTCAACGATACTTTGTATACTGGTTACAAATAGTGTTCAATGGACAGGAAAAATAGTTAAAAAATTATCATGTAAAAAATAAATTTTTTATTTAAAAAAGAAAAATCGTCCCTAAAAAGGGACGCTAGCACCAGAGGGTACATACTTTTTTACCAAAATTTTTTTTCTGCCTACGATGTAATATTGAAAATGACAATTTACAAGAAGAAATAAAAGCAGCAATTAACATAAACTGGGAAGTAGATTCAGAGAACAAGGAAATATTGGTGTTGTTGAGTATGAAAGTCAGCAAAACATTTGTTCTGCAAACCTACGTATTGCATTTGCTGCATTCCGATAAGATCTTTTACTTCAATGGGCACATCTTACCTGAGTCTTATTTAAAACAATATAACAACTAGCCCCATAATACCTAACTCAACTCCCTTGAGCTCAATGCATGTTGTACAGCAGCTTTTAAAATAAAAATGAAGAGCGGCTACCACCATTTTTTAGAGTGGATCAAAAACCGGTAGTTCCCGATATTTGATGCATGGGATCTTTTTCCCTATGCAACGTTTGTATTGAGCAATCATATATACTCGGTTCATCAATTTCAATTACTTTCTTTTCGCTGTTGGACAATCGCTTAGCCTTTACAATAGGATAAACTCCATGAAGATTCAATGCAATAGTTATGACATTGCTATTATTCCACCGAACCAACATAATATTATTTTACCTGTCATCGACATTTATTCAAAACTTCCTCTCTTTTCTTTTTTGAACAACGTAACTTCAGTTCATGAGCATTTTTTAATCCGATTCTTGCACAAAACCTTGCTGAGACAAATAATCACGTAGGAGCGCAAGAGAAGTAAATAAATTCTCACAGTAGAGATCAAAATTGGCATGTTCAGGGAATTCTGAAATTAAATCTGCAACCCCCCCCCCTTCCCAAACAACAGACACATATGCAATCCTTGAATTCTTCACATCAAGGTGAAATGCTAAGCTTCTGAAACAGCTTTAGGACTTCTTCCCCCCAACAGTCAGACTAAACAATAATAAGCACCTAAATGCATAATGGAAAAGTAATGAAATATAAGGAATAATTAGTGTTTTAAAGAATTACATTTTTGAAATAGCTTTCTTTCAAAATTTACCTTGAGTATTTTTTGTAATTAAAAAAAAGAAGAGAAAATATTTAAGAACATTGAACAATTAAGTTTATATACATTATTTAATTTAATTTAATTCGATTTTGAAAATAAAATTAGTTTTAAAAATGACAATTATTATCTGTTTTTCAGTCTAAAAACATTTACTAACTGTTTTGATATAAATTATAGATTCTAAGCAAGAAATCAGCAACGGTTAAACAATGCAGCCTTTGGTGCCTAGCGTCCCTTTTTAGGGACGTTCTTAAATTGCTATAAAATCCTAAAAAAATTTAAAATTTACAAAATTGCAAAAAAAGGTAAACTAAAACATCGATCAAAGTAGCACATATATCAAACACAGACAGATTTACTTGTTAATAACTTTAAAAACTTAGCTTTTTGTTCTTGAGATTGCGAACGATGTAATTTTTGATGAAGATCATAATCAAATGGCTACAGATCACACTTTACAGCGGTTATGTGCTGCAATCTGTTAATACGGAATTGAAGCAATACCAAAGTAATAATTGAACACAATTAGTTGGTTGAAATGTTCATTTTTGGAAAATTCAGACACACTTTTCGGACCGTCCCTAAAAAGGGACGCTAGGCATTAATGGGTTAATTCATTTGTTCTTTTTTTATTTATTATTATTATTTTTATTTTTTATTTTTTTGGGAGACGATTTTTTTTTGTACCAAAAATTATTCATTCACAAGGGCATTTTATTCTTTATTTGTATTTAACAACTGGCAACGGATTAAAAATGAAATTTGAGACATTTTATTAACGGACGAGTTTTTTTTTTTTCTTAAAAAAAATGTGTTTTGAAGTTCTTTGTACTTTTTTTTTTTTTTTTTAAAGCGATTGAGGATTTTTTCTACGGAAGAACTGTAACAATTACATTCTTTAAAAGGTGCGACAAAACTTTATTTATTCATTTATTTACTCTTTACGTGTCTATTTCATCTGATGAGAGGGGTATATTTTGCTTTTAGAAATCAGCTTTAAGTGCTAAAAAGGTTTTTCCGTGTATACCTATTCTATATAGGAAAATGCGTACCTGGTTTAAGTTTTGTGCCATTATTATTATGAAAGTGTGAATTAAAATGTTACGTTTTTCTCTTCATCTGTTTTCTTTTCATTTTAATTTTTTTCTCTAAAGTAAAACTCTCAAACTGAATTTTTAGAAAATTTTCAAGCATTTAAGGAGTTTTTGATTGTTTAAAAAATTAATAGTAAAAGAGCTCTGACACTGTTGGGTAAATTTCTAATTAATCTTGTTATATTTACATATATCTTGCTTTCATCTGGTTGTTTTGGAACATCTATAATGGAACTTAACCATCTAATTCGCGGTTTAAGAATGCTTCAGTTCTATTATTTCAGTGTCTGACTAATTCTTGAAAGACCCTTTGGAAGGGGGTCCACGAGAAACTGGAAAACTCGGCAAGGGGTCCATGGGCCAAAAAAGTTTGAGAACCCCTGTTATCGCACAAGGGGAAGGTATAGCACATACGCCTTCTGAGAAACAAAACCAGTTCACATAAAATGAGCACAACTAAGGCGTTTCCTGACAACGATTTTATCGGATTGATGTTTTAAATGTTCTGTTTCAAAAATGGATTTTAATAGTGGACAAAGTTTGAATGGGATCTTTATTTTCACTCCAATCAATATATCGCAAGACGCTCAAGATTGATAAAGCTGTTAGAAAATGTTAATCCAAAAAGGCAATTCTAGCAAGATAATTGTTGCATTTTAAAACGAAACACGGTACAAGCAAGTTCCCAAAATACCATTTATACACACGTGCTGCCTTAAAGAATATCGTCTTGAAACAAAGCCCGAAAATATCCATTGAGCACCTGAAGGGTTGGCACGTGAGCTCATCGGTCGAGGTCGATCTTTATCAGACCCCAACCCAAACAAACAAACAATGTATCGAAGTTGGCGTTTTGCTTGAGCATCGGACTGGTTTTGCAGTTGGTCACGAGTTTCACCAACTACCCACGGCGAATCTTAATTGTTGGTACACAACTCGTTTCCGAGCAAACAAGGCAATTTAATGACAGGTCCACACCTATAGCCGGATACCAAGAGGTTATGGATTTTCAAATAAGTAAGCCAAATTAATACGCGGAAAGTTTCCCAGATTATAGCTATTATCACAAACTTCCTTGTCTAGATAGTTTCTAATATTCCGACAGTTGATAAAAGTGGATCACAATTTATAGAAATTATAATCCATTTTTAATTTTCAAGAAAATTTCAGACTTGATTAAATTTTGATTTCAGAAAATTAATGAACAATTTTCGTGACGCTGTGTTAAGACTAGTTTGTTATGGAGTGCATTGAAAAAATATCTACTTTCCAAGTTTCATGTTGAAATCTACGTTTGAATAACAGGTTTGAAAACTGAAAAAGATAGTTTTCCTACCTTTATTCTCATCCTATTTACTTAAAAATGTAAGGCGTGCGTTTATTTCGAGTGATAGAGTCTTCTTTGCATATTTTTTATTTATTATTTTGAACGTGCTAGAAGTTTGAGCAATAAAGAGATAAATTACTAGAAAAAAATGGATGAACCTTCAAGCTCTGAACAATCGGGTCTCAAAATGTATTTCATTGGATTCGAAACTATGTATTTTTTAAACACAATTATTTCAAATGTACTAACAGCCTTATTTACAAGTCTGGCGTGATATTTATCTTTAAATTTCTGAAATGTTTTCAAAAATCAGGCCAGGAAACCAGTTATATTTACAAAATAAAGACTTATTTCATAAAACAACATGTGTTCCTCTTTTATCTAAAGCACAAAACCCTACTGTTCTTTTTAACAAGCCCTTCATTTGGTTTCACTAAAATAATGAAGCAGTAGATCATGGGGTTGTAGTGGGAGGAGGGAATGATTTGTTATTCAGAATTTCTACCTCTTAAGTATATTTATCTATGCGCTGCTCAACAGTGGTGACTGAATGACAAGTACAGTGTGGTTCTGCTAAGTTGATGCTCGTCCTTACAATGCTTACTTTTGAAGGATCATAAGAAAGTGTGATTGCCACGTAGATGTCTTTAGTAGTGGTTTTGTGAAAGAATTCCAACTCATCAACACCCGCTTAAAAAAGTACACATTGTCATGGTCAAGCTCAATTTATTAGAATCTCGCTACATAGGATTTTCTCGAAAACAATTTGTGAAGAACATGAAAATTGTACACATGTTCAAAAAGGCTGAATTTAAGGAGAATATATTTAGAAGTTGTTGCCTAAAAATGAGGAAGATGCAAAATGAACCGTTAATTTCATAAACCACCCAAGCGATCAACTCTCACATTTCAGAAAAGTGTTTCAACCTTTATTTAAGAAAAACATTGATAAGGATTGCAATAGTTTAAACTGAACCATATACTTATGCAGATATATTTCTTTCAATAAAAAGTGTTGTAATCCCGATTGAACTACAGTGAACTCTCACTTATGCGCCTGCCCAAGGGACCAACAGAAAAAGACGCATAAATGAGAGAGACGTATAAGTGAACAAGCCTATTTAAAGGACTAAAACGCAACATAGGCTCTAATGAGAGAATGAATAAGAATGTTTCTATAGACAAGGGACATATTACTACGGTTTGACAATTACTGGAACGTAACTACAATGATAAAGAGAAAACAAAAATTGTAGCATATCTAATTACAAACTGTTCCCCTTAAAACGATCCATAGCAAGTAATTGTCCCTCTCTGAACTCTAGTTCATGTGAAAAAAAGGCCTTCTGTGAGCAATAAAGGCGAAAGATTAAAGACAAAAGTGAAGAAAAATGCTTATTTTTTAAAGAAAATAAATTAAATTTTTACATTTTACGGAAAATTCGGCGCATAAGTGAAATATTTATCTTTAGAGCGACGCAAAAACGAATGATACTATCATCATTTTGCTATGGAATGTGCTGGGACCATTTAAAATCGTCGTATAACTGAAAAGTGAGAGTTCACTGTATTTTAATGTGACGATATAAATATTTTCTTAAAATTAGAAACTTTGTCGTTTAACTGATTTTCGACATAAATGATTAAAATAATGAATATAAAGGCAAGACCATTTTCTATTTAAAACGGCGTAGTTGAAAATATTTAGACTGCGAAGTTCAAAAATAATGTTCATAAAAACCTCTTGCGTGAGTAATATTAGCTAAGATTTAGCCTCCACCTTAAAATAACAAAAACTGGAAATAAAATAATTATCGTGTCCGTACATAACAAGCAGCTATCTGAACTTATTTCAAGGGACTCGTTTAAAAGCACCAGAATTCGGCACGGAAGAAGTTATGTTTCAGTGCTTGCAAAATAGATCGTAATATATACGTCTCTAGCGGCATTTAAAGATAAAAGGATGTGCTCCTCGTTAACCTCCGGAGTATATCTTTTGCTCGAAAATGTAGAAATGGAAAGCGGAGCGTAATAGGGTGCGTTTTCTCTTTGACCTTTTCACCAAGGGCGAGTAGGTGTCTGAACGAGGAAGGTTCTGTCAAGTGGGTTCAGCAAATCTCTCGATCCTTACGGGTCCTTAAAAAGTTCTAAATTCTGGTGGTTCCGTTTTTGAAAGCTCTTGAATGGGCTTAATTTTAACGAAATGTGTTTGGCAATGTTTAGTTTTCATTATGCCAGACTTTCCGACACGTTGGCGAGCAAACGTGGGAGAATCTAATCACAATCAAGATATTGGACGATTTGTATTGACTCAAATGTCATAAGTGTTTATTTCGGTTCTGCAGAACGAAACTGAAACTATTTCCTCTTTCGCCCGAACAGGTCTTCAGAGTTAGAGATAAAATGACCGACTCCGACTCTGGGAAGTTTAGAGTCTTCTATTCTTTCCTCGATTTTTAAACTGTAAATACTTCCATATTCCACATTTGTCGAGTATATTATTTTTTAAATGTTGCAAAATCTTTAAACTTGGAAGTTTTCATCCTGATGTGCTTTAAACAGTATACAGTTAAAATATTTCTGCTAAATTTAAATGCTCATCACATCGTTTAGAAAAATGATCGGATACGTTTTAACTACTATTTTCATATTTAGAAAGGAAATGTTCAAAATGTCTTATCAAAACACATTTTAATTGAGTTATAAGATACACTAGGTGGCCAAAAGTATCCGGACACTTACAAAAATTCACATTTTTACATATAGCTCGAGAAATAAGTGATCAATTGTCCCTTAACTTTAGTCATACAAAATATAGGCTTCAGCGAACATTTCCCAGTTGAAATTAAATTACCCTTGCATTTGGGGGATGACTAGAAAGGGGGTTGAAAGAAAAACCGCATTTTGACCATAACTCTTCGAAAATAGCTCGAAATAAGCCATAAATTTCAGTAATTAATTAGCACACTATGTATAATTACTGTACAAATTTTTATGAACGTACCACTCTTACTTCCGAATATATGGAACATTTTTTTAAAAACGGCAATTTTATTTGAAGGGTTTTCGCTCAGAACACGTAGAGTTTTTGATCAAACCTTATCAAAACTTCAGGAAAGATGACAAAATACAACAGAAAGAACATACTAAAACAGTAAATAAAAATATTAAAAATACGATGAGATATGAACGTTAAAAGGAAATAACTTTTCACGGCGCATGCGCGAACGACAGAAATTTATAACTACAAAAATATTGTAGCTTGGTTTACACTGCATCTTATAAAAAAAGTTCCAGTTGAATATCGTAAAAATTGAAAAAGATATCAGCGATCTAGTGAACTGTAATTCATTCATTCGCAGACAATACATAAATGGCGAGGGGTTGTCCACAAATAGTGTGGTAACAATCGAGCATTTTTTTCATTGTTGAATTGTATACAGTTTGAAAATTTATATTCTGCATAGAAGTCACATTTCGCTTTTTCGGCCAAAAAGACCTTTTACGTTGGTGGCCAAAAGTTATCCGGACAGCCCTGAAACGTTGGTTTTGAACGATGGCGAAATAACCTTTAATTTAAAAATAGCTCTTTGCGTACAGACCCTCACTGTCTATGTATTGTCTGCGAATGAATGAAATTCAGCTCACTAGATCACTGATATCTTTTTCAATTTTCATGATATTCAACTGAAACTTTTTTTATAAGATATAGTATAAATCAGGGTACAATATTTTTGTAGTTATAAATTTATGTCTTTCGCGCATGCGCCGTGAAAAATTATTTCCTTTTAACGTTCATATCTTATCGTATTTTTAATATTTTTATTTACCGTTTTAGTATGTTCTTTCTGTTGTATTTTGTCATCTTTCCTGAAGTTTTGATAAGGTTTGATCAAAAACTCTGCGTGTTCTGAGCGAAAACCCTTCAAATAAAATTAGCGTTTTTTAAAAAAATGTTTCATATCTTCGGAAGTAAGAGTGGTACGTTCATAAAAATTTGTACAGTAATTATACATAGTATGCTAATTAATTACTGAAATTTATGGCTTATTTCGAGCTATTTTCGAAGAGTTATGGTCAAAATGCGGTTTTTTCAACCCCCTTTCTTGTCATCCTCCAAATGCAAGGGTAATTTAATTTCAACTGGGAAATGTTCGCTGAAGCCTATATTTTGTATGACTAAAGTTAAGGAACAATGGATCACTTATTTCTCGAGCTGTATGTAAAAATGTGAATTTTTGAAAGTGTCCGGATACTTTTGGCCACCTAGTGTATGTAATGAATTTGGTATGTAATCTACATTCATATAAAATGATAATTTATTAAAACATCAAACCTAAAAGCAAAGTTTGGTAAAAATGTATAAAACCAATCTTTCTTTTAATACTGTAAGGGTGCTTATTTTCGCTGGGCAGCCGTAATTGTGAAAATATATGCTTCGCGAAGTATATTTACTTTAAGTATAAAACAAACTTCTCGTTCTGCTCGTATAAAATTCACTAAATTTTGAGTTTGCGAAATAAGCAATATCTTAATTTTTGCTAAAATCAGGATTAGTGGGAAAAATGTTTTTATAGTGAGATAAAACCTTTTGACTCCCTTTACTTTGAGAATTATACTTGCAAAATAAATAAAGTCGTCGGTAGAAAACTTTTAGCAACTTCAGTTTCGAGATTTGTATGGTTTAATTACTTCATAGTAGACGGTTATCAACAAACGTAAATTATATTTCTTTTCTTTCTTCCTTTTTGAATATAATTTCTGCTTTTTCATACTCTTTTGTTGGAACTTTATTTTATTCCAGCGGAACGTTTTGGGAAATTTCTTGCTAATTTTTCACAGCTATATTATGCAAAAACGGGTTAAAAGTTGAATAATTCATTTTATAAAGTTCCTTTCTTAAATCGCTCAGCTTTTGTGAAACATCAATTGTTCATAGTCGGAAGTAAATAAGCCGTAATTTTGTAATTGTTTTCTGTTAAAAATCTATCTAAGCTTGGACGTCGCATTTTTTACTTTTTCACATTCCATAATTGTTTTTAGGGTTAAAGTGCTTTACAAATACCATGAAAAAACAGAATGTATATTGTATAATAATGGAGCTATTGTAAAAATGGTGAACTTTTCATTCAGTGTTTCTAAACACTACTCATAAAGACTGTATTTTCGGAACAATAAGATTTTTGTAAAACAATATTTTAAGATGAGAAGCGACGAAATATGTTATATTTTCACCAAAAAAAACTGATCGAGTATGTGTCATCTTTTTTTAAAAGTCATAACAGCTTTTATACTGAAACTTCAGTTTTTAAAATTTTTATTTTGAGTATTAATAGCTGGGCCTAGTGTTTCATACTTAATTATTTAACTTTAAAGAAACATATTAAATGCTGTTCTGAGTTCTTTTTAAATATCTGTACGGGAAAACGCAATAAACATGCTGTTTTCTTTTAAAACTCTTGAGGGAACTGCAATTTACTTATACTGTCTTCTTTTAAAACCTTTGAAAGAGAAAATGTAACTGACATATCATTCATTTGTTTTTCTTTCCTAAACTTAAAAAAATGAGAGAGACGCCTAAAAAAATCTGTCGCCTCTGTCGAACTTTAAACAGCGGCTTTGGCTAAAAAGGCAAAACATAATTGCTGCTATAAATTGCTGGAAGATCTAGGACTTAAAGTTGGTTTTGAACCACATGGCCCGATCGGAAGAAGTGTTTTACTGATCAGTAACATAAAATGCCTTCACTGAGATTCAAACCCATGCCCACTGCGCGGAAGCCTTCTGCGCCTATATCCCAGATTGATATTCAAAAACGTTAAAAATGAGAAAACATATCGTGCGGTTACAAGTAAAACACACTAAGTCAAAATTATTAATTTTCAGATTTTTAGTTTATCCTACACACAAAAATGAGCTGCTTCTACTGGTGAAACCCACTAAGTCATATCTTTATTTAATTCAGTTTTTTAAACAAATTTGTAATCACATTAAGTACTAAAGCCAAGTAGTTCTTACAGGTAAAACACACTAAGGGACATAGTTGCTTTCTAACGTTGAAAAATATTTCATAGTAAAAGTAAACACACTAAGTCCATGACTTAGTGTGTTCAATTCTCAGGATGTAAACTCCAAGGAAGTTAAAATAAAATTTTTTTTGATCAGCGTTTTCTCAAAATCATGTTTTTTAACTTAGTGTGTTTCACTTGTAACCCCACGATATTTTTTTATAAAATTACATTTAATATTTGTAAAATACTTTACGTTTTTAGCCTATATGTATGTTTCAGGTTGTTATATTTTACCTTTTCTACGTCTTTTTTTTTTCTAAATTCATGCTCTTATAAATTCTATGACTATTATATTCTCTTTATGCTCTTATCAGGCTCGTCATTTAGAGGAGCTAGAGGGTCGATTGCCCCTTCCCTCTGTATAAGAGAAATCAATGTATTTACACATAAGAGGCATGGTTTTTGTTGTTTTAGGATGAAATTTGCAATGGGTTTGCAACTTTTGACTCTCCTGAAAAAAATCTGAAAAGACGGGCCTAGTCTTATATCTTCCTTGACTATTAGTTGTTTTCTTTATATTTTTATAAATTATTCCTAGCATAGGTATTAAAAATTACTTCGTCTGAAGTTAAAAAGCTCTCTGTGGAGGAACAGTGGAAAGTACTAGCTCTCATATCTGCTTGCGCACAGTAAAGAAGATGATGGGTTAGAACGGTGACCTGGGTCTTATTTCTTTTTATTAGTGATTTAAATTCTATTTTGATCTGTTCTTACTGTGGCTTGTGAAGTACGTTAAATTTCTGTAATATTTTTATCTGCTTAATAGTTGAAAAGTAAATCGATTTCTTCTTTTTTAAAGGCTAATACAGAGAAAAACGGAAAAGGACGAGTTTTAATTGGCTATTAATGGGTAAGTTAAGTAAACTTTTAGTTTCTTAACGAAATATTTTGCCTGCATTAAAAATTCAAATTTTTGATAAATACCACTTAATTTTATCGATTTTAATTGACCATTCATAGCTCGCAATTCAGTGGCATAGATTGATTTTTTATTTGAAATATCTTACTTTGTAGAGCTTGTATGACTATGTGTATTAAAAATATTTTGTTATCTACGCAAACCTAATAATTAATATCAGTTTACATTGTAGCTGTAAAAGAACTGCTTTGCCAGTACAATAATAATAATAATAATAATAATAATAATAATAATAATAATAATAATAATAATAATAATAATAATAATAATAATAATAATAATAATAATAATAATAATAATAATAATAATAATAATAATAATAATAATAATAATAATAATAATAATAATGTAAAATAAATATGTCTTCGTGAAACTTTCCGTTGAGATGTTAAATTAGGAATATGCGAATGTTTTAATTGTTAATAAACCAAAACGGCCATGAGAAAAAATGTAAAAGAAAATTTAATAAAATCATATTTTTAAGTTATGCTCTAATGGTAATATTTTTCTTAAGTTCCAAGCGAAATAACACAATTGAACAAGTGCTATTTTAATACATTTGGTCATATATTCGTCACTGGCTACAATTAATAACATAGCACATCTAGGTTCTTAGACATATAGTTGATTCCGGTCAAGATATTAGTAGTAGCCCCTAAGATCAACGAAAAAATTATACAGGTCATTTTCAAAATTTGATACCTTTATTGTAAGATTCGTGGTTTTTGAAAAATATTTCTTGTTATTATAAAATGATAATTTTTTTGTTTTTATCATTTTAACTATTAACTGAGATCTACTGATGTCCAGTGCTGTCTTTGTTTAGTTCATATTAGGAATGTTTGGATTTTAAATGTTCATTGTAATTTGTCAGGTTCACGCGGGGCAAAGTGGATGGGGCAAAGTGAAATAGTTCATTTCGATTGCTTATTCATTCATTCATTAAATGATGTACGTATTTCTTCATTTATTAACTCATTCACATTCTTTTACTCATTAATTCACTTTTTTATTCATTTATTCATTGATTCATTTATTTTGTTATTCATTCTCTTATTTTATTCACTCTTTTCTTTTTCTCGTACATTAAAAAATTCGTTTATTTGTTTATTTATCTAGTGGTTTTTTTTTTATTAATAATGATTTATTGATTTATTTACACATTCATTTGATGAAAATTACTCTAAATCATCAAATAGAAAATGTTTCTTTCTCAAACAATGTATTTTTCACTTTGCTCCAGGGACGTCATTTCAACTTTTTCCAGGGGGGGGGGGCAAAGGGTGAAAACACAATGCAATTTCATCGGAAAACAGCAAAAACCACGCCCACTTATATGTAAATACATTGATTTCTCAAAGTCAGTCCCCCCTGCCCCCCCCCCCTCTAAATGACGGGCCTGTGGCTCCTAGGTTTTTTCAAGTGAAATTTTTCCACCTCTTTTTAAGATGCAAAATAACTGCCAAAAACGCAAAATAACATTTCATCGATAGTTGTATAACAAAATACATTTATCCTCTGTCGGTTTAAAATGAACCAAATTTCTAATTGGTTCATTTTGAAACAGATATGTTATCTTTACTATTTCACTTTGCCCCCCACACACACATTCCCCTATATACTCGTATATTTCAATCTTTTAGCTGTTATTACCAGTTACTCGTGGTACTCGAATTTTTGGCAAAATTGAAATTACTCAATCTTTTTCCAGTATAAATTAGGATGCTTTTCGTTGAAAAGAACCATCTGTTGGCGACACCTTTCACAAGTTCTAGCCGACGTGAACAGTGAACACACGGGATAATGGGCTATGTGTGGGTAATAAATAGTACTAAATTCGAATTTTCAGATTACAGATATTTCAAAATATTCACCACCCATTTGTTATGCATATTTATTGCTATTATGTTACTAATTACTATTTGTAAACTTGGCGTTGGCTCGGTCATATTGGCTTCGTGGATCCTACTCCTACAACCAATAAGAACCTGAATTGGAGTATGATTGATTTGAGTCCGGTTTTTGAAGTCGTAGTTTTCAAAACGATTATTTGTTTGCTGTTGCTGTTAGTATCTCTGCCCCTCCCTCCCCCCTTCCCCTCCACTCGATTTTTTTTTTCTATTAAAGTTAAAAATCAGTTGATTTGATTTATACGCCTAACCTACTGAAAAAACAAATTCAAGAAAGATAACTCTCCATTCTTAATCATAACGTTGATTTCCGGATTAGTTTTACGTTAAGATTTACAACGAATTTAGACTCCCTAAAATGTTTATGCAAATTAAAATGTCAGCATATACACAGAATTTTGTTTGCATTGACTTTATTAAGAACTAGCGGTACCCGCACGGCTTTGCCCGTGGTATAAAATTAAAAGTTCATTTGTAAAAAAATGATATAGCAGAAAAAAATACTCTATTTTAGTTATAATTCAACTATAATTCCTTCAAAGTATGATATAAAAATTTGGTATGGACCCTACACTACTTCCTTTTACGTGTAAATTTCTTAGTAGATGCCTTAAGTGCTAAAATAGTGCTTGAAGTGAGTAAGATAACAATTCAAACATTTGCATCCCTAGTTTGCCACGAAACAATGCAAAAAAATGTTTTACAATGATTAATCTCCTAAATATCGCCGATTTTAACATCATTCAGTAGATTTTTCGCAAAATATCGCCAATAGCGCCAAATTGAACCCAAAAAAATTTTTTTTTCGCTAAATTTATTGCCAACTTGGCGATATGTCGCCAAATTGGCGTCAAACACTTGGTGACCAAAAGCTTGGCGAGATATCGCCAAGTGGTCGCGCCAATTCATATCACTTTGGTCTGCATTGAAAGCCCTGATTACCCCATAAAAGGGGTAAATCACCCCCTTGGGGACATTCGAATGCAACCCCAAAGATAGGTGCACAAAAATAAGCCAAAAGAAAAAATAAGAAAAATTTTGTTGCTCACAGAAACCAACAGAAATCTTACCAAAGTTTAAAAGAAGAAGAAAGTTTTCTTTCCTAACTTCAAAAACAAAATAATACATTTTCCGAAATGACATACTTTAGAAAGAACGTTGCAATATCGCAATAAGATAGAAGTAAATATACTGAAATAGAATTGAATGCCAAATTGTAAAAAAGTCGCCAAAAAAATAATTTTTAATATTGTCTTTCATTATTTATTAAATGCAATTATTGCTGCAAATTACAGTCCAACAATAAATAATCACATTGCAAAAGTATATTTGGAGCAATTTTTTCTTTTAAACTCAACTGATCCTAAAAATTTTAAGTATTAGTCATAGAAATTTCGTGCATTATTCTTCACAATGATAATAAAAACAATAAACATCGACAAAGATCAACCAGCAAACGATAAATTAAAAGCTAAATTCGTTCACTCAAGCCATTTGCTGCAATTTATATTGAAATAAATTAATAATGAAGTAAAATATGTTTTGCAGACGATAAATTTAGAATGGTATCCTGTATTTTAAGGAAAGGACTCGATTTCTCATTTGATTGACAGGTGCCATCTTATCACGGTTTTTAATATTTCATTTGACTAATTTTAATAAGGCTTGGAGTTTGGATTGTTACAAAAACAAATACATTTTTAAAATTATTAAGGGAAAAAGAACGAAATAAAAACGTAACCATGGTAACAACATGAAAAGTTGATTTCCGTTGATAAAATAATTCATTTCATCTCTATTTTCAAACAAATTTTATTCGCGAGCAAAGCCATTTTAGAATCGTTTGGCTTGCTTTACTGAAGGTAAGCCTTGAATTTCGGGATTCTAAAAACAATTGTTACAGCTCTCCTGATGATCGTAGAAACTTCGAAAAAACGTCATTTTGTGCAGAAAATTTCAAGCTTTCGAATGACATAAGACTTGAAAATGTGTATAAAATATTTCTTCCCTATTTTATCGAATTTCCGCTAAGAATTCGAATAGAAAAAGAACGAAATGGAATTTTCGAAAAATCGCTTCGAGGTGCAAAACTACATGCTACAAACTAATTTTGTGCCAAGTGGCATGAAAATCGACCGAACGGTTTTGGCGCTACGCGCGTAACAGACAGACAGAAGGAAAGACAGAAGGAAAGACAGAGAGACAAACTTTCAGCTTTATTATTAGTAGAGATAGAGAGTAGAGACTATAACATATAAAGGATGAAAAAAGATTTGAACTTTCCGTGCCTGTTAAAAATGTACCTTTTTTACTCTAAACAAGGAAAGTAACCAACAGCGAAGTAAAAGTAGTACATCCTGCAATGCCTTTAATATCTTAATTGAAAAATAGCTTTTTTGTTGCTCGCAGTAATCTTTAACGGCGAACACAGTGGGGAAAGAATAATAGGAGATGTAAAAAGACAACTAACTGAGAGCTAACAAGAAACTCATAAAAAGTAATTTAAGATTAATAAAAAAAGTTGTTTCGACTTAGAACAACAGCCATTTTGTAGATTGTAATTGGGAGGAAAAAATCAATACTTCAACTTGAGTAGCCATTATACAAAATGTATTTATAGTCTGAAACCGCCGAAAGTGATCAATAGAATGGGTTTCCTGTATATTGTTTTGAGTAACAAATGCTTTTAATCATCAGTTTTTCTTTTTCTCTGAATTGTGTAAAATTATTAGCACTTAACCGCGTTATGTCCCAAATTAATTGTTATGCACTGCATTGTATAAGTTCTCCTTCTATTTTTTTTTTTAGTTGATGAAAATACTATCAAGCAACATAATTATAACCGGATTATTAACAGAAGTTTGAAAAATCCAGTAGGGCTCATACCGCGCTTCGCTACCTCCGTAGGGCCTCTCAAATAGAAAAACTGTTTACGTCGCTATGGGCGCAAGGTACCACCATTTGTCTGCCTCTCAAACAA
>JAXGGA010004621.1:0-86267 GCA_038373865.1 Uloborus plumipes
ACTGTTGCATTTACTTAGAGGTTTTAAAAAACACGTATGTGCGTAACATTTTAAATGTTTCGGTTAACCTTAACTTTTGGCACTTGTTCTAGACTTATTAATGTATGAGACAGGTTGACAAGATACTACAAATAAAGGTAATAGGGATGCACCGATAAGCAAATTGGCCGATTACCGATTAATCGGCAGTTGATAATCGGCCGATTAATCGGTCAAGCCGATTAATGATTAAAATGGTTGTTTTCAGTACTACCAATTTCAACTTTACAGTTTTTTCTTCGTTTTTTTTTACAATTCTAACTTTTGAAATAGTTCCTAATTTTTTTTTCCATTTTCCTAATTTTCCCAAAATAATTTCAAAATTTTATCAAATTTCTCTGAACTAATTTTCATATTATTGTCAATAATATTGCATTAACACATTGCTAATTATGTAAACTAGACATGAAAATTCAAAACAAAAAGTCTGTGTGGTGAGCAATCCAATTTTGAAGTTCTTTCAGTTTCAATCTTTCAATTATTAGTAGCTATGTAATTCAAGACTTATTCTTTGTGAAAATTAAAGATTATCTAAAAGCAAGGAGAAAATTTCTGCTACGTTAACTATGTGTAATTTTATTCAAAATAGGAGAATTTAATGTGTCAAAAACTTTACATGAATGGTGAGGATTATTATTACTGTTAATAAAATTATTCATCATAATTTCTTAGTAAAGGTTTACTTTAAAAAATAATATTTAAAAACTATTTTTTCCGCCGATTAATCGGCCCGGTCTTGCCGATTATTAACAATTCGGCAAAGTGGCCGATTATGGCCGATTAATCGGTACTGCCGATTAATCGGTGCATCCCTAGTAATAGTCAAAACTTTTAAAAATATTGAAAGTGTTTTAATGTTGGGAAAAAAAAAAGTTTTTTTTTTGGTAAGGTATGTACCATTTTCACACTTAAATACTAAGTAATGCATGAAATTATGCGAGATAAGTATACATTAGTTTATGTACAACAACAACTTTTTGTTTAAATTACAAATATCATCTAAGATAGAAAAAAAAACAATTTAAAAAAAGGAAATAAAAATATCATTTATAAACTGATTCATGTACAAAAGATAGAGACAATGCAATTAAATTACAGATTATGGTTTAGCTCCATACTTTCTGCTTTGTGTTTTCAAAATATTCAATGCTTTACTTGAAAAGAAATTCTTTCAGGGCGGCATCATTTAAACTTATGAAATTTAATTGAAAAGGTTGGAAACATTTTGCGAGTCAAAGTTTTGGTTCATAGTTTCAAAAATATTATTTTAATAATAAAATTCGCTCACTTAACAGTCCTGTTCTTTCACAGCATAAATTCAACTGTGTGGTAGAGTTTAAGAAGCTGTAATTATTTTACAAAAATCAATGCATTTTTGTTGAAACACTATTTTTGAACAATATTTTTATGGAATGTGAAGCAATCATAAAAATTACAAAAAGTAAAAAGTTGCAATATATATATATATATATATATATATATATATATATATATATATATATATATATATATATATATACTTATATTAAAAACTGAGTATCTTTCTAACTTTCTTTCTAACTCTCTTTCTAACTATCTTTCTTTCTATGTCACGCTTCTTTCTCCTGAACGTCAATGAACTGAAAGTCGAAGCAGGTACCGATAGATAGGTAATGTTTCAGGCTTCATTAGTTTGAATTTATATAATTATACGATTTTAATTAGCGAAGATATCAATTAATAAGTAGACAAATTTAAAGCGATTAAGCCTAATAATTGATTAAATATGAAATCCATTGTTGAAACGTGGTTGCTATGAAACAGTGATAACAATGATAATGAGAATTTTGAATAAAGGCTTAATTAAATCAAACACGAAACTCATAAGCGGGCCACTTACATAGTATTTTTATCGCAAGCTACTTGTAATATTTTGAAACATTCATTTGTTGAAAAGCCATCTACTTATATTAAAAACTGAGTATCTATGTCTGCTTTTTTCCTTTGAGCGAGCTGAACTTACTGAAACTTTCCTCACCATCTTAAAGACGCGAAGTATCTCAATAATTCGAATGACTTTTTTATATAGGAAAAAAGTAAAGGCGTGAAGCGCCTGTTAGCGAGCCGCCTTAGCGGGGAGTAGTTTCTTGACATTTTCCTCACTACTTTCAGATCACGAAGTGCCCGTGCAACGCCGGGCCTTGTGCGTGGTATGTCTTGAAATCGAATGAACATTAAATTATATCAAATAATATAACTTCAGAATGAGGTAAAAGCTAGAGAAGGGGGACGTTATGCATCAACATGCCGCAGGAAGCTAATCTAGCTGCCCTGGCAGCTAGTATATATATATATATATATATATATATATATATATATATATATATATATATATATATATATATATATATATGTAGATATCATTGAAATAAATTATTGTATAAACGTTAGCTTATTTTTTAGCTAACTTTTTGAGATTGAGTAAAATCAATTAAATCGAGTTTTAAATAATGTTTTTTTGTGAGATATGATTCAAAACAAGTGCCTTGATGGAGAAGTACATAACATGAAATACACATTAAAACTAATACTATTTCACGTGTGGCAGACTTTTTAGTAGATCTGAAGAAACAAAATCAGGATACAAAATTACAGAAACACCAGGACAAAAATTGAGACACTTTAATATTTTCTAAAGTGTGCAGGCTATATACCGATACAAATAGAAAGGGTTCCATTTCAAAATGCATGAAATTGATTTTTGCAACGGTTTGTCCTAAATACACACTTCCCATGGCAAAAATACTTAAAATGAAATACAAGGTTAAAATAATAAAAGTTTAAAGCAAAAAAAAAAAATGTCAAAAAATACAAAATCTAACTTTTCATACAAACTCTAGTTTCTCTAAATCATACTTTGGGAAATCAAGAGTATAAAAAACAATTCAAACACAGCAATTTTGTGACATTAGTATTACCCATATTCACCGAGATATGAAACCCTGCGTTTCTTGACTTACACCATTTTACACTTGCTGTCAATAACACGTTTCGGGAGAGAACATACTCGCTAACTTCTTCAGTAGAATGACAACTGGTCATTTCAATAGCAACTTTATAAAAATAGGGATAACTAAATAAATAAATGTGGAAAAAATAAAAACAAATAAAATAAATCCTTTCTGATCCTTACTTGATATTTCTGGCACAATTCCTCATCTTGACTGCAATCCACTTCAGCAATTTTGACTTCGGTATTTCTAACAAATTTTTTAGCGAGTTCATTCCATACTGGAGCGAGCCGTTTCGAATGACCACACCTGTAAAGAAATAAATTAATTTATGCAATAAAACAATATTTCTTTTGTTTAATATGACAGTCAATTTCCATCGACAGAGAACTGTTCACACAAAATTATAATTAATAGAAATACTTATGTAGGTGGATACTAAAACCTCACTAACAAGATATAATACAAATTAGAGTTGTACTGAGTACTTGGTAAATACTTTGTACTCTGCCGAATTTTGGCTGAGTTTTGCATCCTGAAAATCTTTCAATGTAATTGAAAAATTTTGAGGATGTAAAAGGATGTGGTGGTTTTGGTGGATGAATATGGTGAGGGGGGGGATACGAATCTTTTCATATTTGAAAGAAATTTAGCATCACTTTGAGGCGTGAAAAAGCAAAACAAGAAGGAAAATTTGCAAAACATACACAAAAAGCCAGAAAAATATCGTCCCTGTGCTTAAGAAATCAACAGTGTGTGTGTGATTATTTAATCAAATACAGGAGCTGTCACATAAGGGGCTTAACATGGCAGCTTTTTTTTCTTTTTTTTTGAAAAGGCAGTAATGCCTTTAAAAGATATATATATATATATATATATATATATATATATATATATATATATATATATATATATATATATATATATATATATATATATATATACACACACAAGATATTGTTTACAAAAACTGAATTTTCTCTCTTTTAAATTACAATTTAAATAAAATAAAGGTAAACAAATTGGATCATATGTTACGCTCCATAGAAAGCAGTTTTTATTGAAATATTAAAGCCAGAATTCGTTCTTTTAACTTTCAAAATTGTAGAAATGCAATCAAGGAAAGAATACACATTCATAATATCCCAGCAATTTCTGTAGCAATAACATATCAGATAGATAGTGAACATTAGGGTGGAGCGAAAAACAAAACTTTTAGGATTTTATTCTGTAATACCCGGCAAAAGCTGTGCATGCGTAAGTACAAAACACATGTAAAATATTATCAAGTTTGAACAGCTCCTTTAGGCTCCTACCAGGGCTTGAATTTCTCTAAAAATACGAAATAATGCCATTTTTCAAAAAATTTTTGGAAAACATAAATAATCACCATTTTTGTTCTATAGCCATTAAAATGCTTCCTTTTAACACTCTTTTTATGCATTTTTAAAATTATTTACATTCTAGTCAGTATTAAGTTTGTACACAAACTGTAAAGTTCCGTGAAATTAACCAAAAATTGACTTTTTTACCATATTTTTGCACATAGCAATAATACTTCTTTTGTAATCCAGATTCTATTTTTTTGCAATGAATGGGCAAAATGCAGCTTTTAGTTGTAAATGCAATTATATTTCGTTACATTAACAACCCTGCATTTCGGGTGTCATTCTGCCTTTCCCATCTACCCAGCCACATTGTTTACATATTTTCAACATATTTATACGGATTCAATTACTATCTGATGTTAAACAAGTTTCTCCTTTTGAATCAAAGTTTGAAGTTTGACTCATGACTCCGTCTTTACATTGACGATTGCGAGCATAAAGTTTTTCATTTAAATTTTATAACTTGTCTCTTAATTCAATAGCAATCTGCCGTTTGACTAACAGTTTTGAACCCTTAAAACAGTCGGAGTGTAGAAGAGGTATACTTATTGAATCACTGATAAAGTACAACTTGTTTTTGAAAAGTTGTCTTATTAACGTTGCAAGAACTCGATGGAAGATATCAAAGCTTTGAAAAAAAAAAGTACTTAATGGACATTGTCAATGTAATACAGAAAGAAAAAAGTGACCCTGATGTCACCATCAAAAATTGGAGACCTTTTAGTCATTAGCTTTCATTAATTCGAGCTAACAGAGTTATGAAGCTGTTGATTTTCAAGCTGAGTTTCCAATGAGATAAAGATACTCGTCAGTTATATCATTAAAAAATACGCTTCTGTATAGTTCAAGAAATTAGAAATTTAAAAAAAAGAAAGAAAATTCCCATGGAGCTGCAATCATATTAAAAATTACACATTCTATAAAAGTTTAAAACTATAAGAATAAATTGACTGGTCAACGCGTGTTTACTTTCCTCCCATTAATGATGTCAATTAAAAAACTCTCATAATTTGAACTTTCAAAACTTAATGTTGGTCATAAAAGTTCTCATTTAGTTAGCAAAGTGTTTTCTGATGTAGTATGCCTTTCCGTAACCCAACTCCTTTACAGTTTAACTATCATCCACTGCCATGGCCAATTACAAGTTCTCAAAATTAACAAAGCAGGCATTTCTTCGAATCAGCGGATCCACGAAGAAGAGAAGATCATCAATTAAAGAAATTATAGATTGCGTAACTTTCTTTATACGTACAATTCCATGTTTCACGGAAATTTTTTCTTTTTTTAAAATTTCTAATTTCTTAAACCATTATATTATTTAAAGATATAACTGACGAGTATCTTCATCTCATTAGAAATTCATCTTGAAAATTAACAGATTCATAACTCTGTTAGCTCGAATTAACGCAAATGACTGAAAGGTCTTTGATTTTTGATAGTGAGATCAGTCACTTTTTCTTTTCTGTATTACATTGACAATGTCCATCAAGTACTTTTACTCGTTTTTTAAATCTATTTTTAAAGCTTCGATATCTTCCACCGAGTTCTTGCAACGTTAATAAGTTGACTTTTCAAAAACAAGTTGCACTTTATCAGTGATTCATTAAGTATACCTCTTCTACACTCCGACTGTTTTAAGGGTTTAAAACTCTTTTAAGGGTTAGTGAGACGGTAGACTGCTATTGAAGGAAAAGACAAGATATGAATTTAAATGAAAAACTTTATGGCTCGCAATCATCAATGCCAAAACTGAGTCATGAGTCAAACTTCAAACTTTGATTCAAAAGGAGAAACTTGTTTAACATCAGATAGTAATTGCATCCGTATAAATGTGTTGAAAATATGTAAACAACGTGGCTGGGTGGATGGGAAAGGCAGAATGACACCCGAAATGCCGCTACCTTCTTGTGGTGCGTTCTGGGCTGTTAATGTAACGAAATATAATTGCATCTACAACTAAAAACTGCATTTCGCCCATTCATTGCAAAAAAATAGAATCTGGATTACAAAAGAAGAATTATTGCTATGAGCAAAAAAATGGTAAAAAAAGTAAATTTTTAGTTAATTTCACGGAACTTTACGGTTTATGTACGAACTTAATACTGACTAGAATGTAAATAATTTTGAAGATGCATGAAAAGAGTGTTAAAAGGAAGCATTTTAATGGTTATAGAACAAAAATGGTGATTATTTATATTTTCCAAAAAAATTTTAAAAAATGACATTTTTTCGTATTTTTAGAGAAATTCAAGCCCTGGTAGGACCCTAAAGGAGCTGTTCAAACTTGATAATATTTTACATGTGTTTTGTACTTACGCATGCACAGCTTTTGCCGGGTATTACAGAATAAAATTCCAAAATTTTTGCTTTTAGCTCCACCCTAGTGAACATAAGTGTTAAAAGAGGATTATTCATAAAAATTTGAATGGTGAAAAATGTTTAAAAAGGATGAGAATTTTCACTGGATGAAGCATAAACACATTAAAAGGTGCTCGTGAATCAACATTTTAAAAACGACATGCCTCTAAAGTTATAAGTTAAGTTTATACCTCTTAAGTTCTAGACCCATGAAACCATTTTTTGTTTGAAAAGCATTGTTAACTAGTTTTGATAAAAAGAGGCTCGAAACCCAATAGATTTTAAAAGGTGGTGCACGGCTGAAAAGACAATAATTTATTATAAACACTATTCAAACTTTTTTCCCAATAAAGAATATTATTTATGGGTTAGCTTCAGTTGAAATTTTAAAAATAAGTTTCTTAAATGAAAAGATTATTTCTCTCTCAGCTTGATTTGCAGTAAAAAGTATGAAATTACATAAGTATTTGATTTCTTGATGGCAATATTAAAAAGTATAGTTGATCTTAATATATTTATATTCTGGTTTATGCTAAAACAGCCAATAAAGTTTAAATTAAAATCGAGAGAAAGTATATTGGTAGTATAATAAAAGTTATTCAGCAGTATACTACCTATTTCTTCTCACAAATTTTTCATTAAAATTTTATTGGCTGCTTTAGCATTAATCTAAATAAACATATTAACATCAACTGAATTTTTTGAGTACTGTCATCAAGAAATCAAATACTTTTTTTATTCTGTGCTTTAATTGCAAATCAAGCTGATAGAAATAATCTTTAGATTAATTTTTTTTTTTATTTTACTTTAAAGTTCTTTTATTTTGAAATTTATTTGAGGTTAAAGTTTTTGAAATTTAAAGAGAAATTTAAAAAATATATATTGACTTTTGCTTCATTATAAATAAACTGTATAAAGAGAGAATGACTTATATTTTTTACTAGTTTTCATAGTCGAATCTAAAAGTAATTTTGAATTAGTATACAGTGAGAAAAGAAAAAGGCTTTGACACTGGCAACCTGATTTGAACCAAGGAATGCTTTTAAAGCCTACACTATTTGAAAAGTTTAAAATGCCCAAAATCTAAACATATGCCTACTTAACTTAAGTTTGATAAATTGGCTGACAAAAGCTTTATAATGACTATTATCCTTCATTGTTTTTGGCAACAACCAAACAGGGCTCTCGCTAGATACTCACAAAGCTGGGTCGCTTTTGAAAAAGTGGGTCCCGCACTCCGCAGAAAAAAAAATAAATAAGGTAAGGTGAAACAATAATTTTTAATCTATAATCAAAAATAAACAACATTACAGATTCAGGCTGTGTAAAATAAATAACATTACAGACAACGAAGTCGTCATAGGTCGCGTTGGTTGAAAAAAAGCACAGATAATCCGCACCACCTAAATTTTACACTTTCGTCCCGCAAGACGAATTTTAGCGTGTCCCGCGGGACGCGCTAAGTTTCAAGCATTGAGTCCCTTTCCTGAAATCCGCGTATTTTACGCGCTATAGCGCATCACCCTGACCAAAGAGTAAGCAATTACTTACTATTGTTTTACATTGTTTTGGCAGCACGTTAAAAGAAGAAGTAAAATGTGCATATATTATGGCAGAGAAAATAAGCAAAGAAAGTCTTTAAAGAGAAGTAATAAAATCATTCATTAGTGTGGTATCTTTATTATCAGTAATTCCTAATGAGAGTATTTCAGTCATAAACAGTTACACAGATATTTAACAAAACTATTTTTTAAAAAATCTGAAACACAAATTGTGGTTCACTTACCAAGGCTGATAAAATTTAACAAAGCTGAAATCCTTAGCAATGGCGCTATCAAAATTCTCACCAGATAGCTCAACAACTATATTATCCTGAAACAATTAAAATAAAATGGTCATCTTTACACACTCATACCATGATGTAGTTTTTTGAAATTACATCATCAATGTGAAATAAATTGAGTCATTACTGATTTTACTGATTTCTCTGTATCTTCAAATGTTTCTTCTTCTTCGCTTTCAATAATTTCATTCTTGTGAGCAGCTTTCATGTCCGCAATAAATCTTTTGAAATCCATTAAATTTCTTCCTCCTTGGTACTTCTGGATCTGTACAAAAGTAAAATATTAAGCTCTTGCGAACCCAAAATAAATATACAACATAAATCAGGGCTTCTGCTACAGTAGCATTTTTCACTAAATGCGAAAATGCTATCTAAATTACAAAAATGAAGCAAGACATTTTTGCTGCTTGCTCCAGAGAAGAAAAATCAGGTTTGGACCCCACACTACTTGCTATTAGGTACGTTAAATAATCACTGTTCTTGAATAGCTCAAAAGAATGGGTGATTCTACAAAGCATTTACACCTCTAGTTTGTCATGAATCAATGCAAAAAAAAGAAAAAAAAATTGCAATCACTCATCTTATAAATGTCGGCGGTTTTAACATTATTCAGTCGATTATTGGCAAAATATTGCCAAATTGAACCTAAAATCCCAAAATATGTTTTTTGCCAAATTTGTCACCAACTTGGCGACCAAAAGCTTGGCAATATATCGCAAAGAGGTTGCCAAATCATAACATCATTTGAGTCTGCATTGAAAATAACACTGCTTTACCACAAAAAGGGGTAAAGGACTGTGTTTGGAACAATCAAATGCAACCACAATGGGAGGTGCACAACTAGACCCCCCTCAGAGCCCACATGCCAAACGAGAAGCTTCTACTGAATACAGTTTTGCAAGTTATGCGATACACATATACAAATACAAATGCGACGACCAGCAGCAGGCTCTGGGCCCAACTGAGCTGGTCCTAGTCAAATTAAAGACCCCAATGAAGATCAATGGCCCTCTTAAAGCTATCTACTCCATCGCTCCTTACCGCCTCTTCCGGTAAACTGTTCCAAGTTCCCACTACCCTGCTAAAATAGTCATTTTTCCGAATTTCCAGATTAGTCTGAGATTTGAACAGCTTAAAACAAGGACCCCTTGTCCTGCTTTTTGTGCAAAAATCTAACCCTGCAACATCATTCATTTTAATAAATTTAAATAACTACATACGCACATACAAGCAAACATCACGAGAAAACTAGAGATAAATACCTCGGAGACGGCTGAAATGGATGCATCATCTATTTATGCTATGCAAGTGCTGAGGAGCCAAAAAAACTACTCAACATTCATTCGAGAGTGAGAAAAATAGATATTTAGACCGAAATTCGAGTGAACATGTTTTCAAGATTACAATACTAACCTCTACTACGTTAAAGGAAGTAAAAGCAAGGCATGATCCGAGAGCAGAAGAAAGCATAGCAATCTCCTAACTTAATCTTATTATAAATCATAGCCAACATGCATAAAATGTTGTAAAGGTCAACAATACGTTGTCTTAATGGGTATTACATCCCCCAATAAATGTATTATTGCCGTTTTAAAAAACTTTCTATTCCTGCTAGGCATAATTTTAAATTTTTCATTTCCAATTAATATATATATATATAAATATATATATATATATATATATATATATATATATATATATATATACACATATATATATATATATATATATATATACATTAGGGTGGCCCTTATTTTTCAACTTTTTCAAAAGTTAGCTCCCACCCCCCTATTTTGTTCCAATGAACAATAAAATGATGTGTGCAAAATATTAGCTCAATCGGAAAAGTTTAAGGGGTGCCGCAACGAGCATGAAATTGTCAAATTTTCGCCGAAAATATGAATTTTTCACTTTTTTTCAAGTTAATTTTTTTCTAGCAGATTTACATTTCTGATGGTCGTATGTCTTATTAAAAGTGTTATTCTACTTAAACTATCTTTCTGTGGATTTCCATGCCTCTCCTGCCGTTTCCTCTGAGATATTAATATATTACGAAGCTGCTTGGTCAAGACGTTTTCCGCGACGCATGGCGCTTTCCTGGTGATGCAAGAATTTCGACAACAAACTTGCGAAAGCTTTTTCGTATGTCCTGTCCACACACATACTTGGTCATTTTGAAATTTACATGCCCAGAACATCTATTTTAGAAGAATTTAATGTGTTGTGCAAATTAAAAAAAAAAAAAAAAAGAAAAAACTCCAATCTAAAACTTTGCTCCCCTGTCTTATCTGTTTAGTTCCTATATGTCTCCCATTCCTTTCTCCAATTTCCATTTCTACCGCCCCCACTCGAAGAAGACCTCACATCCGGTCAGAGGTCACGAATCAAGGGGGGTGAGACGCGACCCGCGACCATGCATTAGCGTGAGAGCAGCTGTCCACGCCAGTGCTGCTTGTTATTTGCCCCTGACTTTAAAATGGCATAAACGTTTTCCGGTAGCTCATCACATAACCTAAGAAAATATTTTTATATTGATCTTGTTGGTTACATTTCCAATCAAATTGTTGGAGCAAAATTACCATCGAATAAGCAAGTTTTAAGCGTCTTTTTTTACAATCTGAAAGTTGTAAATTTGACCATAAAAGCTAGTGCTGCATTAGTAATTCAAGAAGTTTCAGTTTTCTGGCAAAAAGCTCGAATTCCTACTAGAAGAACGGACCATTGTACTGAAAGACTAATAGAACTGCACGATAAATTGAAGCATTTACAGAAAAGTTTCTCGAGAACCTCAAGCAAAGAAAAAGAGAGGAGAGATTCTTTTGTGGAAATTATGGACGATCTTTTTGACATAGCACATGCAAATGCTTTGGAAGAT
Organism: Uloborus plumipes; assembly: GCA_038373865.1. Lineage (NCBI taxonomy): Eukaryota > Metazoa > Arthropoda > Arachnida > Araneae > Uloboridae > Uloborus > Uloborus plumipes. Next base: position 11,494 of record JAXGGA010004621.1, read on the forward strand.
ATAAAAAATGAAGAGGATAGAAAATTCTTAATTCTTCAGCGCCAGAAAGGGCGACCGGGCTCCATGGTTGGTGTTGACGAAAAACTAACATAAAAAGAAGAAAGAACATTTATGAAAAAAACTATGGAAGTTGCTCGAAAGAAAAGAACTTATGAAGAAATGGAACTACAATTAGCAACCACAACAAGTTGTGATATAGCCTCCAGCAACCCAAGCAGTGATAGTTTTGATGACAGTGAGTCCTTCCTCTGTCATTGCTACGCAATTACCAGCAACTGACACATTTACGAGTACGGACATTACTCGCACAGAAACACGAGGTACATTGCAGTTTTTTACTCCTCGTCTTTCGGAAGTTTTTGACAGGTGTAAAATCCCTGACCGAAATGGTGTTTACATTTTGATAGCTGCTGCAGAAGCGTTGTGTCACGATAAAAAGGACCTGATAATAAACCGAACTTCCCTTCAACGGTTACGAAAAAAATTTAGAGAAGAGAGACATGCGGAAATTCGGGAAAAATTCAATTTGAACGAGTGTCAAGAATTAGTACTATACTGGGATGGAAAATTGCTCCCAGATCTCGGAAGAGTTGAGAAGGAGACTAGCAATTATAGTAACTTTCCAAAGCAATGAGTAACTGTTGGGAGTCCTTGAAATAACCACATCATCAGAAGACCAAGCCATGGCTGTTTATCAAGCTGTTGAAAAGTGGGGAATATCTGATAAAATTCAAGCACTATGCTGTGATATCACACGTAGCAACTTAGGAAGGATAAATGGTGCCTGTACCAATCTGGAAAACATGTTTAATCGCAATCTGCTGTGTCTCCCTTGTCGTCACCATATCTTTGAGTTAATTTTGAAGGGAACTCTCTAATGAGTGCAACTTTTGGCCCAGAGATGACACTTTTCAAAAGGTTTAGAGAAACCTGGACAAAACTCGATAAAGCAATGAATAAAATTGGTGACAATGAAATACCCGATGATGTACGCTTAACCGTGCTGGACTTTCTTGAACAACACCTTTTTTTTCATAGACAACAGCGGGATGATTACCGAGAACTGTTAGAACTATGCATGATCTTTCTTGGCGGGATTCCTAAGAACGGGATATCATTTCGTAAGCCAGGAGCCGTAAGTCACGCTAGGTGGATGTCAAAATCTATTTATGAGCTCAAGATTTACTTATTTCAGAATCAATTTGAGTTATCCGAAAAGGAGAAGAGCTCTTTACGAAGATTATGTATTTTTCTTGCTAGAATTTACGTTCAGGCTTGGTTTCTCTCTCCTGAGGCAGTTAAAGCTCCGTATCATGAGTTTCAATTCATTCTGAAGTTCATCAATTATCGGGAAATTAATAAAGACATAAGTGAAATTGCTCTAAAAAAATTTTCAAATCATCTCTGGTATTTAACTCCCGAACCTATGGCTTTATCCTTATTTGATGATACTGTTCCACTCACAGTGAAGAGAAATATGGTAGAAATTTTGTTGGAAGCAGATACAGATGAAGAACAGGAGCAAGAAGAAAACCAACAAAAAAAATATATTCCACATCAAAATAATTTTTCTTTATTTGTAAACAACGAGTTTTTGTCATTTGTAACACCTGTAACAAAATATTTCTTCACACTATTTTCTATTAATTTCGATTTTATCAGCAAAGATCCTTCAATATGGAAAGATGACCCTAGTTATATAAGATGAAAAGAAAAAATTGAGAAATTAAGTGCTGTGAATGATGCTGCAGAAAGAGGTATCAAATTAATTCAGAAATATAATAATATTCTCACAAAAGATGAAAGTGAAAAACAATTCATTTTTCATATCGTAGCTGAAGACCGCAAAAGATACCCTACTGCTACCAAATCCTCACTTAGGAAACAATAAGGTAAAATATTTATTTGTTTATACTATGTTTTGACTCTACAGAAACTGTTTGTCAAAAAATGTTTCTTTTCTCTAATAAGTTTTGTGTTATTATTAAAAACTGCAATCTTTTAAAAAAAATTCACGAAATTTGAGATACTGACTAAACTTTAAGTCATTTGCGGCACTCCTAGAAATTGTTCAAATGAATTGAAATTTGGTACAGAGTGTTTTTTTGTTCATTGGAACAAGATAGGGGGGTGGGAGCAAGGAAATTTTAACTTTGGAAAAATGCCATATAGTTAAGGGCCACCCTAATATACATATATATATATGTTATTACTTGTTGCGAATTTAGTTCTTTGAACATGTCATGGATAACCTTTGAATTCAACTTCCAACAGGAGGGGAAACACATAGAACATGTTAGAAATACATGTAAACATATTCCTTATTTATTAACCTTTGACATTTTAGCATTTTGCAGAAGCCTTTTCTCCAATTTTAGCTTTTTTTGGCTAAAGAACTTTTAAAATCAGGTTAAACCCAGCAATAAACAGAATATAATGCCAACTTTTGGGTAGTTTCTATTACAGTCGAACCTGTTTATCTCGAACCTGTTGATCTCGAAAACCTCTCTGTGTCGAAATTTTTCAATTTCCCTGCTTTTACAGCATAAATTTAATGTTTTTTCTCATGTTTATCTCAAATGATTTTTCCCGAAAACCTCCATATCTCGAATTTTCACGACTTTATTTTTGAATTTCATCTCCAGCCACCTTTATCAATGGTGTAACTTGGAGACAAAAATCATCTTCTGCACAATCACTCAAAGACTATGTCCGTACTTAAAGGTATACAGTAACTTGCTACCGATACAGTCATCACAATTAATAAAACGTAGACTCACAACATGTCCTACAGTACAATATTCAACAATATCAATACAAAACAATCTATTAAGTCTTTAACTTTGTTCCAATTGCTTATTTTCGTAAATTTTATACCAACCCCCATATCCTGAAACCTCTGTATTTCGACTTTCTCTTCTGCCTCCTGGAATTCGAGACAGACAGGTTTGACTATATTTACTTATTTATTTTTTTGAGTAAGTTTATATTTGACGCTTAAAAATACAATGAAAGGATAAAAGTTCGACTAAAATGTAAAGCAATCAAAGCCAGTAAAATTTTATAGTCGTAAAAGCAGAGAAAAAAAAGAGGGAAGATTGGAACTCATTTTAAAATTCCTATACTCATATCAATTACAAGTATATTTAATTGTTAATAAATAGAAACTGACAACAAATAAACATTTTAAAGGATTTAGTTTTCTTTCCTTGCCGTCAAACAATGACATCGGTTTTCAATCGTGTTAATTTAAGGCTGAGCCACATTTGTTAAAAAAACTTTATATTTCGAGTTCTGTATGATATGGAAGTTCCAAACACATTCTATCATCAGCAGGCTTTTTTTCTCCTTCTTTTGGTACTATTCTTCTAAATTTTCAAGTATGTTTTCATTTCAAAAATTGCAAAAAATAGTTTAAAAGTTTTTAATTAATTTCTCTCAATACTTTTTTTTTTTTCAAAATCGGTTCATCAGTTTAAGCGCTAGAGTGCTACACACAGATACAGAGATCGACAGATACACAGCTCGTCAGACACGCCAAACTTATAACCACCTTCCTTGTTGCGTCGGGACAGACAACTTTTGGGTAGTTTCTATTATTTACTTATTTATATTTTTGAGTAATTTTACTTGTGAGTATGTGACCACATAGTTATAGCTCAGGGACATCAATGAGTTATACATTTCATAACTTCATGCTACCTGCCTGTTGTCCTACATTTTGGTAAATAGGTGAAAGATAAGAAAACTTTATAACGATCACATGCCATGTCAAAGCAACCACCTCCAATTCTCAACCCTTTCAAGAGGCTACCTCTCAGTTCCTACCTCTCAGTAAAAACGTGGCCGCTTAAAAGGATTCTATTTAGGGTTTTGATTATTGAACTCAAACTACACTACTAAGTATATAATTCAACACTTTAAAACAATTTTTAATGAAAATAAAGAAAAGAAATTGTATCATTGCACAATTTCTACTTTTTTTTAGAAAAAAGGTATGCAATTTTATTTGGTTTCATAGAAACATTTTTTTTTCCATTTAGTTTTTAACTTATAAAAGCAAATCCCAAATTTTGTCATCAGCTACGACTTTTAAAATAGCTATGAGGATATCTTTTTTTCCAAAATTTGCTGCATTGAAAAACTTCACTTTTTGTTTGTCAGAAATAATACTGGAAACTCCATCATCTGAATTCAAACTACCGCCTAAAAAGTACAAAAAATGTTTGCAGTCAAAAATCAAGAAATTAAATTTTAATATTTACAAGTTTGTTAAAATGAATAAATTAAATTGCTTACTATTAATGGAAAAAATATCAGTTGTCATAGGTTACTAAAACAGAGTATGGGAGAAAAAAAAAACATGAAAAGAAGCAGTAGTATTTCAAAGCCCACACTGGCGACTACCCTGATCCTCAAAGGGGGGTTTGGGTGGCAGCTCTCAAGGGGATTTAACATTGTGTTCATAGACCAAAAATTTCATGCCAGGAGTGGTTGCTTCGAGAGGTTTTTTTAATTCCTAGTTCAATTCTATGTAACAAAAAATAAATAAGTATAGGTTTTTTTTAGGATGCATGTTTGATTCCCCATGTCTAAAATTAATTAACTCCAAATGCAAATACGACACAAAAGGGAGCATTTAAACTGATTTACATACAAATACTTACAAGCATATATATTCAATGGTTTATTCAACACAGTATACATATAATTTAACACATTTATGCCCAAGTTATTTTAAAACTCTTACTTGGAATGGTTTGCATACATTTTAGGCTTAAAATAGTTCACCGTTGCCATATTTATTAAGTCCTGTTTATGGGATATTTTGCAGATATGTGAGCAAAATACGACCTGACTCTACTTTTCTTTTGCAAAGTAGCATTACAGAAGGCATCTCTGATCAATTTTAAGCAAATCGTTTTAAAATAGTGTAATTTTATGAAAAATAAGTTCGCAAAAAAAAAAAAAACCTTTCTGTAGCTACCCATGCTGGATCGTTGCTTGACTGATTTGTCTGAAAATAGCTGTCAATAAATAAACTCTAAAGTCTAACTAGTGGCTCTAACTGGTTTTCTCAAGAAGAAGACTGTTTAACTTGTGAAATACAGCTTTAGTAAAATGATATACCCATTAAAGGTTTTTGTATGCAGTAACTAACAAGCGTACCGCTTTTAGGCTACCTGGCATAAATGGGTTAAAATGAGTTTTATATATTACTCCTCCTTCTGACATTTTATTTGTAGTAATAAAAGTAATAAAATAATAGTAACAATAATAACAATAAAAAGGAATAGTGAGAAACAACCATTATGAAAGTCTCAAATTTTTCATAGAAAATGTAAGTGAATATTAAACGTACAAAAATTCGGATCTTAATCTCCAAAGCAAAACTAGGTCCAAATCAAAGCAGAAGTCATGGTCTTATTTCCTAAATTCATAGTCAAACAACCAACATTTTAGGATAATTAGAACATTTTAAAAAAGGGTATTTTAGAAAAATTGAAATAACTTTGATTTCCAGAAATATACATACATTGTGAGAGAAATTTATTTAAAAAAACACAACCTTATTTAAACGATGCGCACCATAAGATCCAGAGCGTCTATATAGACAGGCCGACGCATCAAGATTAAGTTTCACCACTTTGGATCTAACTTATTTACTTTTACTTTCAACTTTTCATTGCTGCTGAGCTAGGGTTACCAGAAAAAAGTTTTGGCACATTGCTAAGTTTTGCCAAATCCATGTGTCGCTAATAATTGCTCACAGTGAAAAATTACCAAAATGCGATAACTTAACAGAAAAGACAATCACTCAAGCACTCAAACACACGCTGGATCCAAAGTGGTCAAACTTAATCTTGATGCGTCGGCTCGTCTATATTAAGGCCTTAGTAAGATCATGCTACAAAAACTTTATTTTTGTCTTTCTCTTCATCATTTCAAAAAAAAAAATAGCAATTCTAACGAGTTGCTAAAACTTGTTTTCTAATACCATAAAAATTTTAAATTTAAGCTGATGTGATTAAATATAAAACTCATTGTTATAATAAAATGTGGTTGTTATGAAACAGTAACAATAATAGTAATCATAAAGAAAATGGCAAAAGAAAGTTTCTCAAACTTTTAAAATGAAGGCACAAAAAACGGTTTTTTTGTGAAAACTCGCGTTTTTACAGAAAAACCGCCGATGTAAATGAACTCAGAAACCAAAACTTTATCTAAATACAAAATTTTATCAAAACCGTTAGAGCCGTTTTCGAGATCCGAAATACAAGAATTGCTCGTTTAAAGATATTAGATTAAAACCACAAAATTGAAGTTAATAAGTAAAAAAATAAGAAAAGAAACATCAATCAATTTTGACATCAAAATTAGGCATTTTAGCTTTGTGCTATAGCAGTCATATCACTTATAGAATCATCTCGTACTATAACAGATAACAATAATATAGCTGCTAAGAGGTTTCACAAAAATAAACCTACCTTCTTCCCATTTACAATCCATAAGAGGGTAGGAAATCCTTTAATGTCGAACTCTCCACAAGATTTTTTATTCGCAGGGCAATCAATCTGAAATTGGAGTAATTGTTGCTGAGTCGTACATGATTTTAGTATCAGTGAACTTTTGCAATTAATTTGATTCAAGACAACAATCATAACAATACTCAAATTTCCAATATATTTCTTTGTGTGCAAAATTTATGTTTTTAAAAATACTAAAAAATAATAAAAACCATGTTTTTTGTTCATTTTAATTTTCAAAATTAAGAACTTTGAAAAATTAATCACAAGATCAGACTGCCTTAAAGGCACAAGTTGTAAAAGTGTTTATTTTGCACTAAACCAAAATTGGGAATTACAGTAAGGTAAATCTTTCCAGCAATCAAGCAGTCCAATAACAAATCAGTAAAGCAAATTTTCCAAAAAAAAAAAAAAAATTGGTTATGAAATTAGACTAAAATTAATAAAGTTATAAACAGCTGTTTAAAAATTGTTTTAAAACTCATATTTTTTAGATCGTGCCATTCACCAAAACTTTTTTGTTTCAGTGAAAATTCTAAATGAAAAGATAGAAACAGTTCCAAACATTTGAATAGCATCATTTTGGGTGTGGGGGACATATGGAGAGCTAGTTCCCAAAATCTGTTAAATCAAAGTTTTCTTTGCGTGGCTTTTTGGTGGAAAAAATAGTAACACATAAAACCTAACAATATATACAAGAAGTAGATTTACCAGACAAAGTGTTGTCGTATCATGAACGGGGTAAAATTTATGTTCTTTTTCCCCTAAAAGAGTTAAGTCACACCAAGGGAGATTTTAAGTTAAAGTTGAACCAATTGCTGCTTTCCTTCAGAGCACATAGTTCGTTTTATAAGGGCGTACATGAAAAATATACTTACGCCAACTCTAAAATAAAACCTTAAAGCAATATTTAACATGCAAAACAGGAAAAAAAAAGTTTTAAAATTACTTGAAGCTTTGGGAACTAATAAACTGCATCAATGTTTTTATTTTTATAAATAATCTCGCAACAATACGTCTTATGCTAAACATAAGAGAAAATCATGATAGTCATGAAGAAATAGAATTTTGTAGTTAGCAACTAACTTCCAAAAATATATATCTAAAATTTACACTGCATTTACACGAAAAAAAAAAATTAATAACCTCCTTTCAAATGGAGTTTCCATTTCATTTCATTATTTGTTTATGCCAAAAGGGTGTAAATTATGCAGTTTTGTTTCAAAAAAGATTAAGTCATATTTTTTTTTTTTGCTTCTTTTATTTCTAAATACTATACTGTCAGGATGAAGCTATAAAATTTAGTGATATTATCAAACCCAGATAACATAGACGAACTCGCGAACGCCGTTCGCAGAAAACTTTCGAAGTTTGCAGAAAATTTTTGCATTTTGTTAAAAAAGTTATAAATTTAGGAAGTTTTCTATCTGAAATATGTCTTGATTTTGTTCATTGTGGGGCAGTAGCTTGTTACATACGAAACTGACACACTCATTAATCATGACGGATTGACAACCAACCTCATGGTAGAACCTGCACTTCATACAACTTGATATTTTTGCTGTTGGTAGCACTTTAGGATTCAGAAGCCCCTTTTTTTTGCAGAAAATTTTAAAGAAATTATTTACGTTTGCAGACAGTTTTACATTTTATCTAAGTCTGGATATTATCTTTCATAGAGATTACTAGGAAAAAATATCTATATTCAATATCAAATCTTACATAACAAAATCCTGAACGGAAAAATCGACTCAATGCCATTTAGAAAAAGGGAAACAAGCTCGTCTGATCCTCTAGATAAGAAATGTTGAAAGAAATATTAATATATTATTCTACCTCTCAATACTTATAGTTGGAGCGAACCCTACCTGGTAGCAGTGTAATGCAGTGATTAGGGTCTACAAGGCTTTCAAAATGCTGCTAGGTTAGGTTTGCCTCAACTTTTGAATGAGGGGCATTTCACGGTATTTGTGACATAGGGATGTCCGTAATAAAACTTTAAAAGTTAAAAATTTTTACATATATTGAAAAAGTACATTCTAAAGTATATGAATATCATATTGTTTTCATAGTTCACTTTATATTATGTTTGTAATTGCACTCAGAAACTTGAAAATGCAATTTTCACCGTTACAGACTCTACATTGAATTTCCCTTTGAAAACTAAACTTTTATTCCAATTATTGTTACGGACTCTACAGTCATCATTTTCACAATCCATAATTTTTTATAGAACGCACTTTTTGATTAAAATTGTTAGCTATATTAGAGGTGAGCCTTTACTTTATCTGTCTCAAGTACCAGTTTTGGCTTAAAAATCAGTTTAAGCCAGATTTAAAGAAAAATTCAATGTAGAGTCCGTAACAGTGAAAATTGCATGTTCAATGTTCTGAGCGCAATTACAAACATAATATAAAGTGAACTGTGAAAACAATATGATATTCATGTACTTTAGAATGTACTTTTTCAATATATATAAAAATTTTAAACTTTTAAAAAGTTTTGTTACGGACACCACTATGTCACAAATACCTTGAAATGCGACATGAACCAGTGGTTACCAACCCTTTTTTCCCCTTAAGAACACCTTCCAAACTCTGTATGATGTTGGCGCACCCCTTGCACACTACGTAATAAGTAGTTAGCAGTCCCCCCCCCCCCACCGTAGACACACGCAAACACAATAAAACTTAGGTTTTTTTTTAATTTGATATACAATAGTTCATAACAAGAACAAAATTAATTTAAAAAATAATAATTGCAAAACATAGCAGTACAAACATTGCTACAGGACAAAATAATACCTAGAAAATGATTGCAAAACAAATTCAACAGAACAAGCCTTGTGATAATTCTTTGAGAATCAGTTTTCTTAAAAAAAAAAAAATCTTAACATGATAGTTGTGAAGTAAAAAGATCAAAGTTTGGTTCGAATACTTCACAGTTTCAGCCTTACACGAGGTTCAACATTTAAGTTGCTTCTGCATGTATTTCTACGAGTTGAAAATAATTTTTCAAGATAGAAATGTTGTCTAAGTAAAAGATAGTAAAATTTAAAAATCATTTTTCTGACACAACAATGCATTAATTTGTAACACTGATCAGAAATCGATTTAAAAAGAATCCTAAAAAATACCTTTCAAAGAAATTGTCTCAGATTAACTTTGTTTTTCATCAGTAATATTAAATTATGAAGAAAAAATGCCTGAACAATCATATTAAAATTCTGCCATTAAAATATTATTTTTGTGAGCTCCCTTTGTACCTCTCCCGAACCCATGGGGTTTTGCAAACCACCGGTTGGAAATGATGGAATCAAATCAAATAATTACCTTTGAAATTTTAACAGATTTATCACTTTGCGAAAATTCAGCCAGCTCTTCCCAAGCAGCCGCCATTTTCATGCAATGTCCACACCAAGGGGCATAGAATTTGACAAAATGCAGCCCCCTGTCAATGGTGCTGTGAAAGTTTTCATCGGTGAGGACGAATGCAGAGCTTTCCGCAGTCGATGCCAACTTGGAGGATGGAGCCTGTAAAAAAAAAATTCTCCGATAATAAAGTGTAATGCAACATCAAGATGACATGCCGTCAAAACCTTCAAAAAACACATTGTATGTTTGCATAAAATCCAGTATTCAAATTTTTTAAAGCTTTTTATGAAAAAAAAGTCATTTTATTTTATATTATTACTTTTTTAAAATGTTACTAAAGTAGTAATTACAAAAACATATCGAGTGAACTTTATTAATCGCAGGTTTGTATACAAAGTTGAAATTTTTTTTAGGAGTGTTCAAGAACTTTATACAAAGATAAAATGAGCTTTTTTAAGGACTATAGTTACTATATTATGAAAGCTTGAATTTTCATACAACAATAAAACAAATCAATGTTCAATAGAAAGGACCAGATTGTCTATCAGACCTAAGATAGCAATAAAAAGGTAAAGCATAAGAACCATGAAAATAGAATAGTAAATTCTTTACCTCAGAACCAGAACGACGTAAGTCCAAAAATTTCGATTTTCACTTTTTTGCTGCATTGTACACAGAATCTTATTCTGCATCGACCCATGAGAAAGTTATTCTAGAAAAGAAATTTCTTCTCAATTATTCAGCAGCATTTAAAGAGCGCGAGTCCCATCCTTGGCATGCATCCCACAATCGTTTTCGCCCTCTACTGAAAAGTGACGAAAATGGACTTCCGTTGGTCTGGTTCTGAGGCGCAGAATTATCTACAAGGAAATACTATAGGAAATTCACAGAAATCAGACATGTGACACATATAAAATAAAAAATACTGATATTACGTCGCTGTGTGAGCAAATACAAAATTGTTGATATATCATACTACAATTACAAGTTCAAACATGGGCTTTTGGTTCTATATAGCCAACTATTTTAATTGGATGCATGAAATTAATTGGTAGATGTTATTTTTAACTTGTGACGCCCATTCTTTTTGTTCTGCACTCAGTATTTTACTATTTCAAAAAATACTGAATTCAGTAAAAATACTGAAAAATCACATGTCTGAGAAATACTTTACTTCCAGGCGATTCAGCAGGCCCCTCATTTCAAACAACTCCTGCAGTTGCTAAGCTGCCGTGCTAAGCGCCAAGGCCGTATCCAGAGGGGGGGCCTGACGGGCCCGAGTCCCCCCCGAAACCCAAAATGTTTTATAATGTAAAACAGAAAAAAAAAAAAGTTTTCTTTTTTTTTTAAATTTCAAATGGCAAAAAAAATATATATATTATTTTTTCTTTTTAACTATTAAACGAGTAAAAATTTGAAGAAGTACAAAAAAAAAAAAAAAAAAAAATGACAATTCAAATTCTTATTAGCTGCAAAACAAACTTGAAAACAAGACTCTCATTAGCACTTCCAGCTCTCTTTCCCAAATCAATTCAGGCTCAAGACAAGCTACTTATCAGTTTGATCGGCGGTCCCCCCTCCCCCCATAAAACTTATAAAACTTACACCACTCAGATTCTTACCCCCTAATCGCCGGGCCCCTAGTTTCCGACTAGGCTGAGATTGCTTCTCAGCGCCCTGATTCAATTAACAGGGTACTTTTTTGGTCCCCATTTATAAGCATTTGTAATCCTCGAGGGATTTTAATAGCTAAACATGTCTTCAAACACTTCTAAACATGTTAATATCAACAAGACCACACAAAAACGGATACGTTCACAGACCCTCTGCTTTGTTGGACGCTCACCAATCTTAGACAGAAGTTACTTTAAAAAAATTTCATTTACAAATGCTTAAAAACCTTGAAAACTTTGTTAAATGTAGCTGTAAACCTTGAATTTTAAAGTTTCTAACACAAATGGAGGGGAGGTGGGCATCAAGTTGCGCGAAACTCAGCTCCTTGATTAAAAAAAATATTCTGCGTAATGCAAAAATCATATTCCAGCATTTTTTGTAGCATATTTTCAAAAATAATTTATGTGACTCGCATGTTTCATTTCTGACTATTCATTAAATACCTAATTCAGTATTTTAGAAGTTACTTTGTAATTGATTCTTTTATTAATATGTTAAGCACGAGAAAAAATATTACCCTACCTGTATTCTTTTTCGTTTTCTGTAGTACTAGTGATTGAAAAAGAAATTGTCGTTATAAGTATTTTTTAATATCTATTTTTAATCTTTAAAAGATGTGTCTTTCAAAGTTTTAACAATTTCGTAAGACTGTCCAATCAACTATTAAAACGTCAGAGACTGGAAAGTGCAAATGAAATGCTTTAAAGAATTTTAACTGTTCCAGAGTATTTGGAAATCATTAAATACCTTTGTAAAACTCCTTCAAAAGTGCTTCAATCCTATTTCTTATAAATAATTAAAATATGAATTAACTAAATGTCCAGAATGTTACTCTCTCGTTAGTTATTTTTTAAATCTCTACTCTATTTCTTTTAAAGAATTTTATGTGTTTTATAATATTGGTTATTTTATGTTACTAACAAGTGCTGTGTCTGTCGGTGAGTTGGAGAACTGATCAAAAACTACTATGTAACTATAGTGAAAACCGATGTAAGCAAGTGATAATGTGTTAATCTTTTCTCCTCCCTTGTCCTTCTTCTCTGTCGCTTAATGTTAATCGTTTGTTAAACTAAACATTTTTTTATGCTTTGATTAATCCTAATTTGCAAAAGAATGCAGAAAATTTATGAGATTGTTGTTTGCCTGCTTTTCCAACATGTTTTTGAAGTCCCAATTGCCCCATATAAGGCCTCAAAATGCAGAATTTTTAAACTTTTTTTCAAAAATTTTCCCGGGGAGAAACCCCCGGACCCCCTAAAATTACGGATGTTCTACCACATTTAAAAAAGTTGTCATTACATATCTCTCCATCTCCAATAAAGGTCAGTTCAAGAAAATAATAAGAATAAAGAAATGAAAATCACACATCAAACATCGTGGGGGGGGGGGGGGCAGCTAGAAATTAGACTCATAGCACACACAAAAAAGTATGTGTGTTTGGGCAATGTGCGAAACTCTGGGCCCCTCCCGAAATTTTTTTCTGGATACGGCCTTGCTAAGCGCAAAAGTAGCATCTGCAGTAGAGCTCAAAGTGAGATAAAACTCCTTAAAAGTTTTGTGCCACCATGCATTTAATTCAGATGAAACTTTTTCAGAATTTTTTAAAAAATATTTCCCATTCTCAAATGACCATATAATTTTGTATTTAGGTAAAATATGTCACAAAGAGCCACCTGGTGGCGATTAAAAAAGTGTAGATAAGACTTAGCACGGCAGAAAGGGTGTATACACAATGTAAATTTGACCAAAAAATGCCCAAAACCATGCCTCTTGCATGTAAATAAATACATCAGTTTCCCAAAGCCGGGAAAAGTGGGTTGTCCATCGACCCCCCCTAAATAACGTGCTTTCCATTTAGCATCAGAATTCTAAGAAATAATTAAAATGGCTCTTAAAATTAAAAAGTTTAGGTTGCCTGTAGGTTTTATTTATATTACATAGTATGAGCCGAGCGAGAGGAAAATTTTATCTCCGCAAAGTAAATGATCACGAGGTTTGAATTTAACCCATTAATGCCTAGCGTCCATTTTTAGGGACGGTCCAAAAAAGGGTCTGAACTTTCCCAAAATGAACAGTTCAACCAAATAATAGTGTTCAATGAGTACCTTGGTATTGTTTCAATTCGTTAATAACAGATTGCAGCACATAACAATTGCAAAGTGCGTTCTGTAGCAGTTTTAATATGACCTTTATCAAAAATGACGTCGTTCACAATCTCTAGAAAAACAGCTAAGTTTTCAAAGTTATTCCCAGCTTCCCAGTTTACGTTAATTGCTGATTTTATTTCTTCTTATAAAATGTCTTTTTAAATATTATATCGCAGGCAGAAAAAAATTTTAGAAAAAAAAGTATGTACCCTCTGGGGTCTATCGTAACTTTTAAGGGACAATTTTTCTTTTCTTAATAAAAAATATTTTTTACATGATTTTTAAAAATTATTTTTCCTGTCAATTAAACACTGTTTGTAACCAGTATACAAAATATATTTGGAAAAAAAATGTCAGGCATTAATGGGTTAAATAGGAAGTAGCTTAAAAAACAAAACAAATCGCACTAAACCGATCATTAAAAATATAAAAGTCAAGGTATTTCAAATTAAACACCAAAAGCAAAATGTATTCACAAAAAGGAAGAAGTAGAATAAAAGGTATACTTTTGTCTGGTGTTTTTCTTTTCTACCCACGTGGTCATAAATGAAATTTTCCAGTCCGGTTAAGTCTCGTTTTCCTTGATATTTTTCTCCTTTCTTCTCATTAGCCGAATAATATATGAGTCTGAAATTTAAAAATTAATAAGTTAGTATTGCCATTTGTTAAATGCAATAATAAATAGAAAACTACTTCATATCACTTTTTCCTATTTCAATTCAGTTTACATTTGTTCAGGGGAATTTCTTCATCAGGGATCGAAAATATCTGATATTTTGATCGATATCCGATATATTTCCAGTCTAGAAAAACTATTCTTGTAGATTAAAACTATTTCTTTTTCTTGAATTATGCTGGTTCACTACTCATAATTACACACAAAGTAATACTAGCTAATGGATTGTATCTTTATTGAAGAAACGATGCAACATACTTTCAGCTGCATGAACATACTTTTAAGCGTGCAACATTCTAGCTGTTGCATTGACAGACTCATTTCAATGACAAATCTGTCAACGGAACAAAAGTAAGCTCAAAGATAAACAAATATGGTTGTAAGAAATTTGGAGGAATTCTACATCATTTATCAATAAATTATTCGGTAATTCTTCGCTTGCGCCCAGCTAACGAATAAGTACCATCACTGAAACATTTAGAATTTCATGCATAATTATTAATTTGATTTCAAACATCGACTACTTACGAAGGATAACCAGAGATGTTTTCTTCCGCACACAATGGAGTGTCAGATGTGCAATCAACCTGGAAGCATAATCATCAAAAAGACTTCCTTTGTGAAGACATAGAAAATAAATTTCCCTAAGTAGCATCAACTCATCGGATTTTGCTCGGCCGATCATCGAACTCCTCGTAAACTGATCCCGTAATGCACGATGACATCGTTCCGATCAGTATCCGAGCACGGTTTTCGATGAGCTACTTTTCATCGGAAAGCGATATCCTTCCGATCAACTTTCCCGATGAAAAAAAGCCTCAATCCTAAATTCATCGGCACGGTACTGCACATTGCTCCAAATCTCATCGTATTTCGAGCAAAACTCGTCGGATTTTGCTGCTCGTATTCTGTTTGGCCAATGAGACATATTGGAGCAATTCCCGATGAGAACTCATCGAATCCGATCATCGACCGATAAGAATTTCATCGGGTTTTGAAGAATGGCCGATCATCGACCGATGAGATTATGCTGCTAGAGTTACATTTCAAAATGAAAAGCATGTTTTTATGCAAGAGATAAATAACTGTATTTGACAGCTGAATCCCCCATTTGTATTGATCAGACTTCATAGTGGCTTCAAAACAAAAATCAAGGCACAGTATCCATATAAAGAAAAGAGAATATGTGTATGTGTATGTTCCACATACAAATTCCCGAGTTTACGTCAAATCTGGACCAAATTTGGCACGGAGGTAATTGGTTACATAGGAAATGTTGCAGGGAGGCTTTCAAAGGCCAAAAAAGCACCGATCCGTTTGAATTTCAATTTAAGGACTCAAAAACGGCTTTGAATGCCCCTTTCTACCGGTAATAATTATCGGATCTACTCAATTTTGGTCTCATTGGAAAAGACTGGGTAAAATACCTTTTGAGAAGAATTCCTTCTGAAGGTTTTGAAAACTCCTAAGCACTAACTTCACCCACAAAAAAGATACAAGTATTTTTAAGTTGGTTAAAAACAATTTTAAATTTTATTTTTAAAGTTCTCTGTATGTAACTTGAAAGAGATTAAATTGCGTGAAAGAAGTCATTGATAAGAAAAAGGTGTTGCCATTTTTTTCTTGATTATTACCCAATAAAATTCATGCTTTTGCTTTTAAGCTTTTCCTGTGATGGGTCGATTTTTTGGCGATTGATTCATTTTTCGTACTGCATGCCGACAAAATTTAATTAACTTTCATCTGATCGGGACTTTTAGACATGCTAAACTTGACATAACTTTTATTCACAATGTACTATGCAGCTAGTAACAAAAATAACAGGGCGAAATCAGCACACTTTTAATATTTTTTAAAGCAAGTAATTATATAGATACCGATACTTTACTCTCATGGGTGCCACTCTAAAAAATGTCAAGGACTGAAAAGCGCGTGGCGTCATTTCGCAACACAAAAATATTAGCGCGTAATATGTTTGATGCTTCATACATAAATATATTGCTTATTTTTGATATTGCAATGAACTATATAATAAAACCAAATTGTAATATTAACAATAATCTAAACCTTAAGAATATTTCTTGGCAATGTAAAAGGATTTTTAGCAAGAAACTGCTATAAGTAATTAAGAATTAAATAAACCCAAAAAAAGAATGAAAGAAAACATAACTATACGTTACTAAAGAAAAAAGGCTTTTGACTTTATAGTTCAGATTTAAAAAAAAATTAAAAGGAATCTCTCAGAGTTCAGGATGAAACGAGAGCGGAGTTTTCAAGACTTCACCTTGTTTCAATGAAGGCGAGCTTCAAGATGCAGCCATAAAGAAAAGGATTAAACAGTTGCTTCTGTTTCTTTTTTTTTTTTTTTTCATTTAATTTATTCATTTTATTTTTATTTCATTTTAATTTATTTTTGAAAAATATGAATGATATTTTTAAAAGCTGCATTTCTAATATTTACAAAACAAATTCACAAATGGTCCGAAATTTTACAAAAGACGGAATTCCGTCTCCCAGACGGATGTGTGGCAGCCATGTTTACTCTATATTATCTCCGAGATAAATGAGATGTCATAGCCAAGTTTATGGGTGAGTTTGTTTCTTTTGTACTGGAACTTATGCCATAAAACAAAAAAAAATACAAATACAAATGTGACGACCAGCAACAGGCTCTGGGCCCAGCTGGGCTGGTCCTAGTCAAATTATAGACCCCAATGAAGATCAATGGCCCTCTTAAAGCTATCTACTCCCTTGCTCCCTACCGCCTCTTCCGGTAAACTATTCCAAGTTTCCACTACTCTGCTAAAATAGTCATTTTTCCAAATTTCCAGGTTAGCCTGAGATTTAAACAGCTTATAACAATGACCCCTTGTCCTGCTTTCCGTGCAAAAATTTAACCCTATAACATCTTTCATTTTGATAAATTTAAACAACTGAATCATGTCCCCTCTGGTTCTCCTTTGCTCAAGACTATACATATTAAGCATTCTAAGTCTGGGATCCTAGTCTAAATTAGAAAATCCATTTACTAACCTTGTAGCTCTCCTTTGTACCCTTTCCAATAAATTAATATCTTTCTTAAGATAAGAAAATGCAAATTGCAGAGCTTCCAATTGGTCCCTCTTTTAGTTTCAAGTCCCTAAATGTTCATTTGTTCTCCAAAATTTTCCCATTTTTCATTGAAAATCTAATGTCTCATTTAAAAGTCTTTCAGTCATCACTTCCATCCTCATTCTTTTCTTTGTAAAAAAAAATATAATAAAATAAATAAATAAAGAAATAAATAAAAATAAATATGTTATTCAACTTCTACGGTAACTTGAAAATTTTGAATCAAAGGGGGATATGACAGAAAAGTATTTGAATTATGCTTGAAGGCTGATTTCTTGCATATTGATATGGGAAGTAGGGCACTCGCCGCCTCTGATAAATCTGCAGCTTTTTTACGTAGTTCACACAAAATCATACAAAGCAAAGAATACCTTTGCAATAACAAGTTTCTGAACAGTTGGATCAACATTATACTTTTCGGCAAGTTCATCCCATACTGGTTTGAGTCGTTTGCAGTAACCGCACCTAAAAAGATTTGGAGCAAAGATAAAAATATTACATGGAAAGGCATAAGATGCAATGTTGGTTATTGTCAAATCTTAAATTCAGACGCAAAAGGAATGTTAAAAAAAAATAGATATTTTTTACTAATGCAGTAAAAGTAAAAAATAAACATGAGTAAATCCAATCAGCATTGGCACATCTGAACTTAAAGAAAAAAAACAAACATAAGACTGCAGAAAGGAAAAAAAAAAAAATTAATTTACTGTATTGAAATAGCAATGTTTAAGTTAGCTTCTTCTATTCATTTTTTAAATGAAAGAAAACTTTTATAGACTCTTGCATGATTCTTTTTACTTCCTTTTACGTAGTAAAGGAAGTATTGTGATCACGAAAAAAAATTCACTCAAATTTCGGTCTAAATTTTGACTTTGCTCACCCCTAAATGAATGTCGCGTAGTTTTTTCGACCTGTCAGCACGTGCATATGTACCTAACAACATACAAACAGCCGAAAAATCAATTTCGACCACCCCCGAGTAAATTACGGCGAGTTTTCTCGTGACGTCTGTATGTACGTATGTGCGTATGTGGCTCGCATAACTCAAAAACTATATGCCGTAGACACTTCTAGCTTGGTATGTAGGCTCTGAGGGGGGTCTAGTTGTGCACCTCCCCTTGTGATGGCATTCGAATGTTCCCAAAGGGGTCTTTTACCCCTTTTTTGGGGTAAATCAATGTTAATTTCAATACAGACTCAAGTGATATGAATTGGCGCCACCACTTGGCGACATGTCGCCAAGCTTTTGGTCGCCAAGTGTTTGACGCCAACTTGGCGACATATCGTCAAGTTGGCGACAAATTTAGCGAAAAAATTATTTTTTGAATTTTGGTTCAATTTGGCGCTATTGGCGATATTTTGCGAAAAATTCACTAAATGATATTAAAATCAGCAATATTTAGAAAAATAACCATTGTAAAATATTTTTTGCATTGTTTCGTGGTAGATTAGGGGAGTAAATATTTGAATTGTTACCTTGCTCACTCCAGGCACTTTTTTTAACACTTAAGGCAACTACTAAGAAATTTACACGTAAAAGGAAGTAGTGTGGGGTCCATACCAGATTTTTTGTAATAGGATGAAAATGAGGAAATAATCACAATTTTTTAGAAAAAAACTTACCCCGTAAATCCTCCCACTTACTCTAAATTATTTACAAGACAATTAATTACCTTTATTTTGTTGATACATAGGAATTAAATTTAATATCTTCAAAACAAATTATGAGTCTAAGTCAGGTTTAGGCAAATTTTGATCTCCTGGAGAGATGGCCACTCTGATCATTTAGAAATTTGGCTCTGGTCAACATTTTCAATTTGAAATGATCTGTTAAAAGATGTCATACACACGTCTGATGCCTTAACAGGCTTGAAACAAAAAACGCGTAACCTTTTAAATTTTTGAATAAATGTGTTTGCATGTTAAACTTGACAATTACTTACAAATACAAACAAGGAGTAACACTGACATTTTACAACCACATTAAATTCTTATAATCTGTAAAAAGAGAAGTGAAATTCTAAAAGTTACTAAGTTGCTCAGTGGCGTAGCAAGAACAAAATTAAGACTGGGCGAATAAATTTTGCGAGGCCTCCTATCCCCCCCCCTCCTCACTACGTTCTAAAATTGATTCCAGATCAAGTTATTCAACTATTCTAAAAAAAAAAACCGTATTTGTTGTCAATCATAAAAATTACAATATTTAACATTTTAAGAAGTATTTGAGATAAAGACGTACAATACGAAATAATTACATATATTTTGGGGGTAGTTTGAACTACTTTGAAATGCTTGATTTATTTAATTGTTTGTCACAATATTTTAATGAGCTATAAAATAAATTTATAAATTATAAAACTGCAAATAAAAACTTTTTCATTATAATTTTATTGATATTGATTGCAACTTTTTTAGCACAGCTGATTTGTTTCAGGAGAAAAAGCAGACTTAAAATCACGAAATTCTACTAATTGATCAAAAATTCATCTTTACAAAATTAGCATCAACAACTAATATCACCTGAATAAAAGAGAGGAGGTGCAGGGACGTAACTAGGCTATTTTCGAACAGGGGCAGGGCTTCGCTTCGGCGCCACCCCCCCTCATTAAAATAAAATAAAATATTTGTCGAAAAAAAATAACGCCAACGTCTTGACCGTCATATAAGTGTATACTCATCGTATATTACATTGAAAATGAACAAAAAGCACAACTAAATAAATACAATACTTTCGCAAAGCCAAAGAGACAAGTTTTCCCTCTTCACACCCCTGAATATCGGGCCAGACCGACGACCGACGCACATTGGTTTTAGTGCTCCATTTTCTCATACATTTTCTGCTCAGATGGTTAACGTTTTTTTTTTTTTTTTTTTTTTTAAGTATGCTTATCAGTTAGTTTTTAAGTTAAAATGTCAAGTTAATTCTAAAACTTCTCACGCATTTCAATATGAGAATAGCTTATAGCTCATAAACTTCTTTTTCCATACTGTAACGATTTCAAATGTGAAAAGATTAATAAAATGATATCGAAGTATATGTGGACTGAATCAAAATGAATAGATTAAAATTTTAGAAAATAGTATTTAATTATTCAATAAAAGGTTAATAATGAAGAAATATTTTAAATACATTTCTATTTAGTTTCAGCTTTCTACATTAAAAAACGAAAAAATTAGAAATTTATTTTGCGAGCTTTTTTGGCTGCAAAAGTTTTTACTATATCATCAAATGATAACTTAGACAATAATGATAATATTAATAAAAACAATTATAAATACAAGCTGAGTAACATTTAATACTTTCAAAAGAAAAGCAGGTTTTTGAATTCAGAATTAAAAAATCGGGAATTGTGTAAAAGGAGAATTTTATCTCTATTCAGCTTATCTCAAGTTTTTCATTTTTATTTTGAAATTAAGAAAAAGAAAAGAAATAAGAAAGTTTAAAAAAAGAACATAAATTCACTAAATACCAAATGAGTAATTGTTTTCCTTTTCATATTGAATAATATATTTAATATGTCCCTCCTTTCTGAAAGCGGGACATGGTTGATAAAACTTAGGAGGAAAAAAAATCTCTGTTTTTGCATTTAACATTTTTCCCCAAGAGTTTAAAAAAAAAAAAAATATCGGCTGTAATAGCGCTCTTCTCCATTTGGCGCCCCTCAAGTGAATTCTTGTATTGCTTGCCCCTAAAACTGGTCCTAAGGGTGCCAAAATTAGATTGAGAGTGAGGTTTAAAATTTCTCATATGATTTCAATTTCTAAAAAAACTATAGAGCATTTTCTAAAAATGAGAGAGAGAGAGAGAGAGAACTTTGAAGTGAATGTCTGAACGGAATTTTTGAACTGAATCTTCTTTTTATTTTAGGGAGAGCTGGCTTTTAAAGATTTGTCTTTTTTTTTTTAAATAGTGAAAAAAAAATTATGCAGTTGGTTAGCCAGTTTAGCGCCCCTAAAATCTGGCGCCCGGTGCACGAGCCCCGTCTAGTGCTGGGCGATGTATCAGATTTAACATCGCGATATATCGCCAGTGTAATATCGCGATATTCCGATATATCGCGATGTTTCGAAATATTTTTTCCCCATTAAATTAAGCGCATACACGACCCCCGGGAGGGGGGGGGGCGTGTTTCCGTAATGGTTTCCCAATATCCTTCGTCTCTCTTCCAGAACTGTGGATAACACTTAAAGCAGGATAACACATAAAGCAGGAAAAATGCATCAGTTACCACACATTTTTTTGGCATTTGTTACATTTTTCCAGATTTAAAGCTGCTGAATTTGGAGGTTTTGATGCAGCATTATTTGCAGTGTAAAATGGAGGCAATAGAGATTTTTTTTTCTTTTTGCAAAATTAATAGATTGAAAATACCGTTAAAAAGGTACCATTTAAGGATAAGGAAATTTTTTATTGTAATTTTATTATTAGGGATTTTTCTGTTTTCCCAATCTTTTGAATTTATACTAATGCATTGAAGTTATATCAGTTTTACATTTCATTTGTTCATTTTTATAGCAATAGGGGGGAAAACTACAAAAGTTTCAAAAAAAAAAAAAAAACACGTACTTAAGACATAAAAAATCCAAATGTTTGTAGTTGAGCAAAGAAAATAATTTTCATAGAATCAATGAAGATAACATGTCTTTTAACAGATACTTGAGCAAAACCTTTCCCTTCCCAAAATAAAATGTAAACATGGATGACATGCAAAAACATAAATAGCTATTTAAACATGTTTTGTTTTTTAGCTTGCAAAATAATTTAAATAAATATTTTTAAAAAATAAATAAAAAGATAAGTAAATTTGTGGCGGCGTACGCTTAGAGAGCATATAACCCAACTTTGCCTGCCGGGTTACGAGGCCTTTTAGTCCAGCGGCCAAAGCACTGGGTTTCTACCACACTCGTCCCAGGTTCTATCCCCGCCGCGGAGGCCACACCGACCATCACGTATGCCGCAGTTGGTGACCCGGACAACAGATGGCACCATGATCATACGCAACACAGGATCCGCTTCTCCTGCATCCCTCTCTCGCTTTGCCTGCATCGCTCACTCGTCCGCCCAACCGCTGGCGCAGACTCACATGCGCCCGACCTATGACACGCTCCTTGCTCTGCAGCAACTCTCCCAGCTGCAACAACAGGCACAACTTCAGCCAGAACGCCTGGCTTCTTGGCGCTCCATCTAATTCAAACATATCGCTCTCTCGCGCTCCCCGCTCCATCACTAGGAGGGGAGTATTGTGGCGGCGTACGCTTAGAGAGCATATAACTCAACTTTGCCCGTCAGGTTACGAGGCCTTCTAGTCCAGCGGCCAAAGCACTGGGTTTCTATCACACTCGTCCCAGGTTCTATCCCCGCCGGGGACACGTCGACCATCTCGTACGCCACAAATTTAAATAATAATAATAAATAAATTTAAATAATAATAAGTAAATTAATTTGAATAATAATAAATAAATAAATTTAAAAAATAATGAACTTCAATGTTTTCAAATATTTAAACTTTTTAAAATGTTTTTTTGCACCTGAAATAAAAATGTTACAAAAATACTTATGTTGAAAAAAAAACTAGAAGCATTATTTGATCGAAAACTTTTTGACAAGAAAAAAATTCATTGTTTACTCAAAAAACTATTTTCCTAAATTTTCCAGATGAATAGACACCTTGTCATCTGTAGAAGACTAGAAATAATTACTGTTACATTAAATTCCCGACTACCCGTGGAACAGGGTAGCGAGGTAACCGCAGAGAGGCAAATACGGTGAGTCATGCGCGAAGATTTAGAAAAGTGCCAATTTGAGTCCCAAGTGAAGTTTCACTAGTATTTCAATAACTAGTTAAAAAAATACGAAAATTTTGCTGACTGGGTTCATAGTGCAGATTGCAGCAGTTCAAATTTGATTATTGTTTTTCTTTTTGAGTTTCTCATTTTTTAGTATTCGTTTTTTAGGGGGGGGGTGGCTATAGGAGCAGCAGATTAAGATCAGCTGCATCTGACAGCCTTAAAGCCGCATTAAATATTCCAGCTCTTAATTTTAATAATAATATAACCTTCGACGAAGGGCACGCTATGCTAAAGTAATCTGCAAGTTAAAGATCAACAAGAGAGAACAGCCATATTGGGTGTCAACGACAAACATTTCAACGACTTGTTTGAATAAAAAAATAAAAAAGAACTGTCGATACCGGGGGGGGGGGGGGGGATCAAAGTGCAAACTACAACATTGAAAATTCTCAAAAAGGTGTTTTTGGTCTTTTTTTCGTTTTTTTCCCCGAAAAATTTTTTTTTTTTTTTTTTTTGCTAATTGTTCTGAGTGAAAAAAAAAAAAAAGAAAAGCAATTTTTTAGTAACTTTTTTTTTTTTTTTTTTACTTCGGATGCACCCCCCACGCATGAATCTGCCGGTGCTCCTGAGCCCAAACGGGAGCAATAGGTAAAATCTGTAACGAAGACAATGGACCAGCAATGGTAGAACACAAGATGGCAAAGCCGCACGAACATCACTGCACAAACACCGCTGCATTACATCACGATGTTTTGCGAGGCGGCTAATGCCTAACCATGAGCCGTAATGTATCCCAGAACGCATTTCCGTCAAATCTTCGGGGTACATCTCAACAGACCCTTTCCCCGACTCATCGCGAAGAGTCACGGAATGCATTTTCCGCGACTCTTCGTGGTATATCCCTTCCCCCAATCTCTGCGACTTATCGCGAAATATTCTATTCACGTTGCTTCGGGGAAGGCGGTTAATCGGAGACTGGGAAATGCCGTGACGCATCACGATGCGATGTATGACGATATATCATGATATATCACGTTACACCGGGAACGGCGGTATATCGTAAAAACATTCAATGATATAACTGTTATCGCGATGATTGCTTTATACCGATATTTTGCGATATATAGATATATCGCCCAGCACTAGCCCCGTCTGCCCCCCTCTAGTTACCTCCCTGAGGAGGTGGGAACATTTTTAACAGTGTGTAAATGGTCTATGCTGGGCTCAGTTTCGAAATTTTGAGACAGTGGCCCGTCCAATTTGCAGAGGTTACTTTACTGGTACGATTTGAGGAAATAACCGTTGAGTTACAATTGTAATTTTCTTCTTGTTTTTTTCAATTCACTTGCATGGCTATAGTGTCATTCAATCTTTATTTTACTCATGCCACATACACATTACAACTATTCACATGGGGTACAATCCAAACTTCACTGACAATTAATTCAGATAAAAAAATCTTCTGCAGTTTTTATTGATGAATTTATTCAGGAAAACATTCCCTTATGCTTAAAAATGCTGATGAAAAAATTTTAGGAGGCCCCTGATCAAGGGAGGGGGGATGGGGGCTAATGGGCCTATTGGCAAATCAGGTTTTTAGTGTAAGAAAACTCGTTTGATACGATACTTGCTAATTATCTAAAACCATCAATGCATTCATGCTTTAGATTCTAGTTAAACTTTAGCGACCTTCTGGCATCGTACTGCAAAATTATTGGAGAAAAAAATTGTGCAAAAAAAGGGTCAGTACAATGGCAGAGACCGATAAACTTGTCAGGAGGCCCTGAAGCAACCAGGAATAGGTGTAGAGTGACCAAAAGTTTTTTTCGGGGGGGGGGGGGCACATGCCTTGAATTTCAGGAATTCAGGCGGAACTCTTGCCCCCCTCCCCCTCACACACATTCTCAGATTTTTCACTTAGATTTTGATCTAGAAAACACATTATCTCTTAATACTCTCAAATTGATTCTTAAGAACACCTATTCTCATCCAAGATACAATGTAGGTCTGCTTCCTGAACTTCAGTGCGAATTTTTTGTTGGTAGATCACTGCTTTCCTTACAATGAGGAAAGTCGAAAAAAATATAATTGATCTGTCTAGAACTGTCACAGAGAAGAAAATATAATCTTAAATAAAAAAAAGAAGTAGTTTTGAAGGATTTAGTTCCAAAATTCATGAGTTTGAAGTGCCCTCCAAAAAAAATCTTAAATGAAGAAATATTAGAGGAGTTTTGACGGACTGCACGAACCCTGATACTTTTAAAATTATCCTTTTAGTAACGTAATATGGAGAAGGTCAAGATAAAATCTGGCACAGAGAGGGGAAGAACATCCCCCAGAGGCCTTGCAAACACTCTTCCAGAGTCTAATCCGGGCTGAGGGTAACACAAACGAGAGAAAGCATTCTTTTTGACGATTTTCGTCATAATATTGGAAAAAATCAGGTGCCAAACATTGAAAATTTTTACGAAGGGCCTGAATCCCCCCCCCCTTGACATATGGGTATTCTACTAAGATGAAATGAATGAAAATATCTATAAATGATATTCTGGGTATTTTCGTGTTTATATCGGAAAACTTCAGGTTTCAAAGAGTAAGTGCCCATCAAGTTGGGGGAGGCTATTATGCTTTTGCGTTTCCATCTAGTCAACCTTACAATTTCAGCCATTGGCCAACTATTTGGAGGCCCCTAAAAAGCATTGGACCTAGTCAGTGATCAGGCTTTGTAAACCAGGCCTCTCGGGCTTTTTTTAAATCAGGAACTGGGTGTAAAAAAAATCTTCGTTTAGTAACATTTGGCAATTTCTAAAACCAATATATCCGTGTTTTCGATTTAAGTCTTTTTTTGGTGGCCCTATAGTTTCCCTGGTCTGTTAGGAGGCCCCAGATGTTCTTTAATTGAATGCAGATAAAGATTCAGCCAAAACAGTTAACACTGAATAAGAGAGCGCGCCGAAAGTTCGGAAAAACTTAAAGCCGACAGAAGTTCAAAGCAGGGCCCCTTCATTTCTTTTTTTAAATTTTTGACGAGAAAAAATGTTTTCAACTGTATGATTCGGGAATACATTGTAAAATTTTGTTTCGGAACAAAGTTCGAGTGGGAAAAAATTCGGAGCGAAGTGGAGATGCGAGGCCCTGGGCGGTCGCCCGATTCGCCCACCCCTTGCTACGCCTCTGAAGTTGCTATATATATACTCGCACTTGAGTATAAATGAAGAAATATCATTCAAAAATGAAGTTTAGAAAATTCGCTCTAATTCTGTTTTTTTTGTTAAGTAAAAACGACAGAATATAGATACAGGCAGCAATATCAAGATTTGTCCTGGCTCTGAAAAATCGAAGGCACGCACTGCCATTTATTACTTTTAAAAATAAATCACTATGTTGTTTCCTATATTTTACCTGTTTTTGCTCTTGGAATCTTTCGGCAAATTAGCTAACTAGTTTTTTCACACTTCAGAAACTAATTTTTAGCACTGGTCCATTAATATGCACATATTAAAGCCTTACTAAAACTTTCATGACAAAATGAAATACAAAGGGAAATAATAAAAAGTATGATAAAAAATAATCAACTAAGTTTTGTACGGCAATCCCAATATATTCAAAGCTTTGGTCTGCAGGGCCGCCGCTACCAGCGATGGGGTCTGGTACCAATTTTAATGCCGGGCCCCCCACGCACCTCTCTCCCCCCCCCCAATTGCATATTATTATGCCGTCGTTTCAGCACATTTGCAATTGTAAAAAAAAAAAAAAGAAAGAAAGCAAAAATTTTTCGTAAAAACTTTTCTGTTTTAGTTACGAAAGTGTGCATCTAATTTTTTTCGCGTATTTGTATCGCCCAGAGGATTTTAATACTGTTTTTTACACGAAACAACAAGTTTGAAAACAGAAAAACACAATTTTTGACGTTTGGTCCGACAAATTACAAAATTAATAGTTTGAAATTGCATTCACATGTAATATTTCATTGTTTAGTTGCTCGTAACTGAATTTTTAAATTTTAATATAAATTTAAAAATTTTAATTCGAAGTTTTCATAAAAACTATTTTTAAATACAGTATCTAGATACAGAAAAAGTTGGATAACTTTTCCTGTCTGAAATAAGTGAGGCAACGATATACTATGAATTTCTAATCAGGTGAAATTGGATGGACCAAGGGAAAAGTTAGAATTTCGATATAAAAAGTTTCGTAAGTAAATATTAAAGCAGAAAAATGGCAAAAGCATGCATAATATAAGTCGAAATATCATTCAATTAGGTGTTGAATTTATTAAGAGACATCGTACGTAATACATTTGACTTGATAAACCAATAACCAGGAGGATTATTAACTTTCTAGAATAAATATGAATTAATAATCAAGAATAATATATGGATACAATCTCTCCTTCGTTTCAATTAACATTCAAATTAATTTACTTACGTTTCCATCACTTAAAAATCCAATGAGTATGGATACTCATTCACTAGCATATTTTGTCACTTTTTTTGTCGCAAATTCGTGTATGACTGAGTTAAAATTCACTCGTGCTGCGAGTTGACGAGTTTCTGTAGCTTTTGGAAAGCGGTGCATTTTCCTTTGCGCAAGCGTGTTTCATTCATTAGTGTTTGTACTAGTAATTGTTTCATATTGAGAATCGGCAATGGAAAGCGAGATTTTTTTTTTTTTTTTTTTTGAAAAACAGCTTTTTTTTAATGAAATTTTTGACACTATTTCTGGAAAAACATGTTCATGACCTTACGGGCCCCCCAAAGCTCCGGGCCCGGTACTAGAGGTCCAGTATCCCCCCTCAAACGGCGGCCCTGTTGGTCTGGTTAAGAAAGAAACTGAAAAATAGAAATAAAGAAGACACCGAAATTTCTTACCACGGCGCATAAAAGTTCACAAAATGAGGAACACTTCCACCAATATTTTTCTTGAACGTTTCCGCGTCATAGTTTATAACTCTGTCACTATACAATTCATTACATTTGCAAATATTAAAAAAATATAAACATAAAATTGCAACAATATTAGCGAACAACATGATTGAGAGTGAAGAAACTTGCCGAGCCGGTCCAACGTGTGCCAGGAGACATAAAAATTCTCTTTCCTTTAAACTTTGCACCTGCAGGAAATTAAAGACATGCTGTAAAACAAATAGAACTGTTCAGCTGTCATGAGAAAACATGTCAATTGTCAAATTGTAAGCAATACGGCACGGAAATACAATACTTTTGCTTCTTGCACGGTACGTCCAATCACCACAACAAATCGCCGGCGATTTTTTTTTTAATTACCTACTTATTTATTACTCCTCTCTCACTTAAGTAAACACACAATATGAAGTTTATGGACAGCTAATTACATGAAGTAAAGTTTGAAGATTATTTTTGTTGTGTAAATTTAACAAATAAACGGAAATTTAAAAATAAAACGAAAAGCCAGCTTTTTGACCGTAACGGGCCGTATTTTCGTGTCTATTGCACCGGCGACTATTTTCTTACATTTTCAGGAGAGAATTCTTTTAAAAGTGATAAGGAATTAAATCCTTTGTTAAATGCAAAAGGTTTTACAGTATTACAGCAATATAATTTCCTCACAATTTATTTAAAATTACGAACTGAAACCGAAAAATAGCACCAGATTTTTGAGGAAACACATGAGAATCCTTTTCGATTTGCGCACATGCGCCAATAAACGTTTTTCCATTTTAGAAAGTTTATCCATAATTTGGCGTTCTCAATAGGAATTCACAGTAAAAATGCTGTTTTGCGAATGCATTTATTTTTACAGTTAAAGTCTTCTCGAATTTACTATCTTGACAACTGTAATGTTATTATAATAAATCAGAATTTAGTAAAAGTTTTTGAATGTAGAGAAGACAAAATCCATTGAAATAAGAGAATAAATGAAAGAACAGAAAGATTACCAACGGCTTGGCAGTCACTAAAAATTGTTCAATTCCTTAAAGCAACCATAGAAGATCACATTGCGATTTATAACGAACTCAGCACGTGCGTGTTTTGTGTTGTTGCGGTATATCTACTTAAATATAAAATTAACTTTTTTCACTACTGTTTCTGCTAAATAGCACTTTTATCAGAATAATGTCATCGCTAAACGAAACTGCTTGCGTTTATTCTGCACTTATTTTGCAAGACGATGATATTGCTATTACAGTGAGTACATTTTCGTTTGAAATCGTTTTTCTCAAACATTTTGAGTAATGAAGAATTTCTATAAGTTTTCATTTCTTTTAGGCCGAAAAAATGAACACGATATTGAAAGCAGCTGGTGTCGAAATTGAATCTTATTGGCCAAGTAAGCTCTTAGTTTAACTACATCAATTCATCCAGGACCAACCTAGCTGGGCCTGGAGCGGTCGTCACATTTGTATCTCGAAGTTTTCATGTTATGAAGATGGAGGTTTCGTTTTACTATTTTATTGCAAGTATGGTATAAATCAGGAAAGCTTGTTTTTAGGACGACTTCCACTTTCTAAAACACTTGCCAAAACCAACTTGTGAATGTTTTCTCCTGTTGTTGGTAGCTGACAGATAACAAGTGAATTACATACCCCCAAACGAATTTATGTCTCTAATGAAAATTCAACAGTATTTATTTCTGTGATGTGTGCTTTTATCTTAATTAGATGAAATTATTAAAAATTTTCATCATAGAAAAAAAAATTCTTCTCATCTAGCCTCGAAACTTGGACATTTTAGTGTAGTCTTGGTTTGTCCGACTAAAGTCATGTTGGGCTAAAAATAAAGCTTTTCCCTCTAAAATGTTAAAACGTGATTCAGAGTAGCACCAAACCATTTTTTTAGATAAGAAAATTGCACTTTTCGACAAAGATAGATTTGTCGTGTGTTTATAGAGCCTGGTACTGAAGAATGGGTTGGTTGTAAACTCTGAAGCACAAATACGAATGCGACGACTAGCAACAGGCTCTGGGCGCAACAAGGCTGGTCCTAGTCAAATTATTGACCCCAATGAAGATCAATGGCCCTCTTAAAACTATCTACTCCCTTGCTCCTTACCGCCTCTTCCGGTAAACTATTCCAAGTTCCCACTACTCTGCTATTATAGTAAGTTTTTCGAATTTCCAGGTTAGCCTGAGGTTTAAACAGCTTGTAACAATGACCCTTTGTCTTACTTTCCGTGCAAAATTGTAACCCTATAACAAAACAATATTTGTTGCGATTTGTACCCAACAATGTTCGAGTTTAATGAAGTATAAAATACATTTTATTATGTTATCAGAAGTAATTTGTGATTTCAATTTCAGCTTTATTTGCTAAAGCCTTGGAAGGTGTAGACCTGAAAAATCTTATCTCGAATGTGGGATCAGGCGTTGGTGCCCCTGGAGCAGGTGGCGCCGGTGCTGCTGCCCCTGGAGGAGACGCAACTGCTGCCAAAGAAGGTTTGTATATACTGAATTATATTCCTTGATCTTTAGTAGGGATGCAACGAATAGTGATTTGGCCGAATACCGAATATTCGGCCAAACTCAAAGCCGAATATACGGCTATTCGACCGCCAAATAGTTAACTTGTTTTTGTTAATAAACAAAGCACAGGTGGCATTTAAAGCATACTTTTGTATGAATATGAGTTCAATACACATTATTAAAGATTTTTTTTTTAATTTGGAGTAATTTTTTTTTGAAAATGGTAACATTAGTTCAAACTTTAAAAATATTCGGCCAAAAAATTACTCAAAAGAAGACCAAAGAAGAATGTATTTCCTTACTCATTGCTCTTAAAGATCAGAGCTCTATATTTAAGCTTCTAAAAAAGTATTTCATAAAGTTCTTCCATATAAATAAGGGTAAAAAATAAACTGAAATGATTCAGAATGGAAATGTATCCTATATTTTTTTATTGTAATTAGTGTTTAAATTTACCAAAATTAGCAGCAACAAACCATATTACACTATGAGAAATGTTAATATTTGAAGGTATTCCAATACAAAAAATATAGTTAGATAAATCTAGACTTTTATCCGTGTAGGCACCAAGAGAAAAATTGACTGTTATTGTTCCTAGAAATCTTTTTTGAAAAAACGAAATGGTTTTACTAGTGAGAATTAAATTTCCTAACCTATCTTAACAAACCAGAAAGTACATTTCAGAACTAGATGTTCACTACATGTACCAAATGTAATAAACACTTATTTTATAAATCTGGTAACATTTTAAGGAAAAAAAAGGAAAAGAAGGAGATTCATCTCCGAAAAATGTTTTTTGCCTCATCATCTGTTTGCACAGAAAAAACTTAGCTTTATAATTTTCACAATTGTAAAGATTACAAAGAATACTTTAGAACTGTTATGTAGGATAAATGCTATTTTTATGTTTTAAATTCTCATATTCAATTTTTTAAAAATAAAAGATCGGTAAAGAAGCATATTTCTATCATACTATTCCATTTTTATATGCATTTTATTTTGATAAAGAAAGAACTGACCATTGTTTCATGTATGATTCATGCTTATATTTTATCAATTTAAATCTTTTATGTATAAGAATTAGTTTCATAAAATAAGTATACTAACATTTGTAATATGCAAGAAAAAGTGTATTTTGTTTTTCTGCTTTATCCTATTTGATTTTGTAGATTTATTTTATGTGTTAAGATGGTCAAGGTTTATAGTATACGCAGTTTAAGTTGACAGTAAAATTAGTGAATACCCTCAAAATGACAAAATATCATAGTATAACAACATTTCACTTAAAATGCTCATTAAACGTGATAAAAATAATTAAAAATATATAAAACTTTCAATTTGCAAAAATTAAATACATTTTTTGTACAGTATTCGGCCAAGGCCGAATTGTTAAATAGGTATTCTGCCAAAGCCGAATATTCGGCGGACGGGACGAATAGGCCGAATATTCGTTGCATCACTAATCTCTAGTTACGCTTAAAATATTCTTTTTTTGAATGTGTAAATCTTTTAAATCTACCTCTAACCCTATCTGTCTTGGTGATTACAAAAGAAGGACGTTTCTTTCAAAATTTCTATTCAAAACAATTGCTTAAAAACACCAAAATTGAAGCAGATGATGTAGGATTTTGCTATCTCTAGCAATCTTGGGTGGTAGCAGTACAAAAATGGCTTTTTCTGCTGGTTCAATTTCTTATACAAACTATCCCAATTTTTGAACTCAAAAAGTGCAAATATTTCGAAAATTATTATTTTTTTATAATTAGTGCTAAAATATTCATCTTTTTTGCTTTATTTTCCCTGAGGTGTTTAATTATATTTTTGTAAAATATTTAAATTCATTTTTGAATGCATAAACATGGTTTTATTCTTGCCCTAGATGTACAGCAAGTACAAATATGTAAAAAATCAATTTTTTGAGTTTCAACCTATGTGCAGATCAATTAAATCCACCCATTGTGTTTTTTAAAAAAGTAACTTGTGCCCATGGTTGTAATTTTGACCTGACAAAACTAATTTTGATTTTGCCACTGGTACAAACCCATTAAAATTGATCAAAACTATATTTTTTATCACCAAAAATAATTGTATTACTTTATTTTTAAATTTTCCTAAAATTTTAATAATCATTTCAGTTGATTTAAATGTTATATTTATTAGCTTATCAACTCTTTGCTGTCATATTTTTTCATCACTCTTAATTTTGAGCATTCTGAATGAAATTTGAGCAAACTTTCAACCAGAGAGATCGTAGAGCGTTCGAAAAAGATTTTTTGTGTCCCATTCCAAAAGTTGGCAAGCATACATGTAAGCGCAGCGTCCCTGTGGCAGAAAGCTGCCAATACGACAACATTGTCGCAGAATCAGGGAGACAGTGTGCAGAAAGATTTTTGTGATTGAGAGGGAAAAAAGGCTAAGGAAAAAAAAAATATTTAAAACACACACAGCCACCAGAAAAAAAAAACCTATGTATCTATAGTATTAATGTTAACATTTTTATAAATATAAACACCTTGTATTACTGTAAGAGGGTTGCACATGAATCGATTATTTCGAAAAGGTAACATCTCGGTTTTTTTCAAAATCAATTTTTTAATGGCATTATGTTATTAACGTATAAACACGTTATTCTTGTGAAAATGGAACATCTCTGCAGTTCTATCATTGCAATAATTAGCCCTTTTAAGCTTCTTCGTTTTTTATAAATTAGTTTTTTTGCTCCCCTCAAAAATTTTAAATTTTAGAGATATTCCCTTTTCGAAATAATCGATTCATATATATTCATGATTGAAGAATATTCTAGTGTTGCAGAAACAAATTGGTTCTAGAAAATTTGTCACAGAAAGCTGAAAAAAAATCTGCCACAGGGCACAGCGTTGATTGGTGGTGCTTTGCGCATCACAAGTCAAGGGCGGATCCAGAAATATTCCAAGGAAGGGGCGATTGATTTTTTTTATCTCACTTGCCCATTTTCTTCGCCATGCATCCTTGTTAACACATGTTGATTACAAATATTTTGGTCTTCCATTTCAAAAAATTTCCAGATCAGAGCCCCGAACCTTTTCCTTTAATATCATCAAAGATCTTCTAAAATTGCCTTTTTTGAACTTCAAAATGTAAAAACTGCTGGAAAAGAGTCCCTCAAGGGAGGGGCACTCGCCCCTCTCTTGTATCCGCCCTTGTCACAAGTGTTCTGTCCAAAGTTTGAAATGTGAACGATGATCATAATTTACATTGTCCAGCATTTTGAATTTTTAAACGACATTTTGTCATCAAGCAATTTAATGTAACAAGTTATTTTAAAATTTCTGTAGCGAGTTACAAAACAGTGATTACTGAATTTTTTTATGTGAACGATTCTGAATTTTATTATGCTGTATATGAAACATTATTGTGTTAATATTATTCTAAAATGTTGACAGACATTTGTATTAAGAAATTATACCTCGTTAAAACACTATATGCATTGACTCAAATAACTCTGAAGTAGGTACATTTCTATAAAAGGGACAAAATGTTCTGTCCCCTTAGTGTCCCTTATTAAAGTGGTTCAACTGTATTATTTTTGAATACATTTTTTGTCACACATCGGGAACATAAAATCTCAACTTGATTCAAAGAATATAACTTTTTATTTCTTCCCTTAATCTCATTTCTCTAGAATCAATGATGGAAAATGCTTTATTTGCTACAATTTTTCTTGATATGACCAAGATGTTAACTTCGAAAAAAAAAAAACCTCTTTATTTATTATTTTTAAAAATGTTTTTAACTCTTTATGCCCCGACGGGACTCAGAAGTCCTGCTCATATTATTTTGGTATTATCTATATACATAAAAGACTACTTTTGAAAACGTATGTCCGGGGTGATCTTCCAAACTACTGGACCGATTTTAACCATTTTTTCACCGTAGATAGCTACAGTAACAGGGAACAGGATAAGCTATAATTTATTTCTAAAAAGCTTAGTTTAAAAAAGTTATTATGGAAAACAGTTAATTTTATGTCATTTCCCCATTAAATGATTAAATTTTCAACCCATTGTTGCAAAAATTTGGTGCCATGCAGCAACAATATTGATTGTAATCATATTGAAAATTTTGAACCAAGGCTTCTTTGTAGTAAGTATGGAATTTATTGCCTTCTAAGGATTTTTATATTTATCTGAGCCAACAATCGCTAACGGGTGAAATAAAAAAAAATTGATTTTGGCAATAGTTAGAGACTAGAAAGTGTTTATAGTCAAAAAAATTTCTAAATTAGGTACATAAGATGTTTTCACCTCACCAATGTTGTCACGAGGATAGAAACTAATAATGGGACTTATTTAACGAGCAATATTTGGAAATGGTTAATTTCAGTGCGATTGATACAGTAAATATATATTTATTTTAATATACCAAGCTTACAACATTTCCTATTTACTCAAACATTATTTGTAGCTTGCTATTTTTTTTTAGCTTGCATTATTTTTTTTATAGTTTATCCATAACATAGCCATTGTTTACAGCAGTAGCCATTATGTTTATAGATATTCACTTTAGTGTTGGGAAATTTATGAATGAGTTTCACTAAAGCACCCTACACCCGCAGAAACCCGGGCAGGGCCGGGTACCCGGCTAGTGAATCCTAAATGGCTGAAATCATGCTGAAGCTTTTAAATACCACTCCTTGTACTTTGATGAGAGGCCGACGGATGGTGCCTGCAATCAGAAACAGTTTTCTTAGGGGGCCTATGACCCCCAAAATTTTTACACTCGTTAAAAATGTTTTTTGATGTATTGTCAACTTAAAAAACCAAAAAAATACATTAAAATTAATTGTTAACTGAATTTGGGACTAAGGGTTAAATCTATTTATTTTTGGAAGATTCTTATGTGGTTTTAGAACATTACAATAATGTTTTACTAAACTCAACTAAACTATAACTAAGCTCAAAACAGATTCAGCAGATTTTCTCTGTGCTGTAAGCTTGAAACTGAAGAATCATAATGGGGGAGTTTCCTTCAGTCAAAAGTACTATTTTTTGTTACTGAAATTGATAGAATGATATAAAAAAATAACATGGGTCAGGAAAATACTTTAATTTTCCCAACAGCTTTTTTTTTTAAATACCTTACCTTGAAAATGGGGCGTGGTTTTTGTGACGTCAGTGGTGCACCTAACAGCTCTCTTTCCAATAATAACACCATTTTGCTTGACTTGAGTTGTCCAATCGCAGAAATCGGTGATCTCACTGCAACCAATTAGATTTCACGCTTACGTGCACCACTGACGTCATGCGCAGATGTTTTTTTTTTTTTCGGAATAGCATCTGCGCACCGGTTAAAATGATTCACAAAAAATATATAACTGTGTCAAAAAAAAAAAAAAAAGGTCAATTCCTATGTTTTGAAGCATGTTCTTTCAGAAAAAAAGACTTTTGAAATTTTGGAAACTCCCCCATTGACCTTCCTTTAATAGTAATTCCTGTTTTGGCTATAGATAATGATTGTTGTTTTTCAAAACTGACATTTGCACTTTTTTGAATTGTTTTTGGAATAGAAGTGATAGTTTTTGATATTAAATCATTTTTGGGATATAAAAAATTATAGAAACAAGTTGTATCTTTTTCAAGGGATAGTATTCTTAATGTGGAATTTTAATCTTGTTTGTGCCTTTGGAAATACGTGCACTTGTTTTATTTTTGGAAAGACAAAAAAATATTTTTCTTTTGCATCGTTGCAGAAGAGAAAAAAGAAGAAAAGGAGGAAAGTGAGGAATCTGATGATGATATGGGCTTTGGTAAGTGTTTTCGACTCTGTTTAGGTTGCTATAAAATATATTATTTTCTATGTATTATTTACTTAAATCTAATTTTATTCTGTTTCTTTTCACAGGCTTATTTGATTGAGTTCAACCATCTCTTGTCTCTCTGTGAAAATTAAGTTTCCTATCAATTGTAAATGTCTTCATCAGTACATTTTTTGGTCCATGATTGCATTTTTTAAATGCCAACTATTTAATTTATCCATACATATTTGAGAAAATATGATATTGTATGTACATTAGTATGTACGTTGTACGCTTGTCCTTAACCAAAGACACATCATGTAATTTTTCATTTGATTGATGATTTCCCTTTCAGTTGTAAATGTCTTCATTAATAAATATGTTTTGATAAATGATTGTATTCTTTTAAACGTTAAGCATTTAAACTTTAGCTACATATCCTGAAATATTCACACTTTGAATATAGAAGAAAATAAATTACAGACGGCATCAACTCGTAGGTTCCAACTTACTATTCCAGGGCTGTCAAGTTGTTGGGAATCAATATATGTGGTGGGCCGTTAAAAACCAAAGTAAGATAATAGTGTTCGTACGCTCCTTATAAACTCCTGCTTTTTAACAAGAGAAAATAAGGGCCCTTAGAACTCCTGAATCTTGCCATTATCTCCTTACAAACTCCTTATTTTTTATTCTGTTCATGCATGTTTTTTTTTTCTGTTAAATATTTTCTTCAACCCCTAATCCCAAACAGTGAATTGTATTTGGGTATTGTAGCTGAATTCCGGTATTTTTCATGGGTTAAAACAGGAAATCCAGTATTTTTCGCTATGCTTTTATTTTTTCCACGATTTACGAAAATTTTCCACGATCATATAGATAATAATTAATAATATACATCATCTAGATCTGTTAAAATGACATTCTAAAATTGTTTTGCGTTAATACATTCTTTTATTTGCCGTTTTTATACTTTTGATGCCTTCATTTTCAATGATGCAATCTCTTTGCATCTGGTTTGAGAATCAAATTTTCCCAATTTTTGATGTTTACTTTGCTTTGCTAAGGGGCAAATAAGTAAAATATCTTTTTATTTCTGCAAAAATTGTAAATATAAAAATTTTCAATCTAAATTCTGTGTTTCCTATGAGAGTTAAAAAATTAAAATTGAAATAACTTTTAGTTTGTCTTCAAATATGTTGATTGCTATTAATAATATGTTTATCATAGAGCTTTAAAATGTAAATAATGATAATTTTACTTTAATAAATCCTTAAATATGCCATTTTTTTCTTTCTTTGTTTGACGTGTTCATTATGAAAATCGCGATCGCTTTGCATCCGCCATTGGAATAGGACTTTTTGCATTTAGGGTGTTTACTATTCTCTGTCAAGGAGTAAACTACTAAAATTTAATTTTATTTTGTTGTTTAAATCATTAAGTTGAAAAGTTTTAAACGAAATCCTGTTCTCTTTAAAAGTGTCAATCATCAAAAAGTTTAAGAAATTTGAAAGTTATTTTGGCCTCTACTATCTTATCTAAAATGATTAAAATAAAAATAATTTCTTTTTTTGATTATTATTATTATTTTCTTTTTAATCTGGATTCAGTTACAAAATTATTAATAAGTGTCTTGTCTTTCAGAAAGTACTAATTTACAATCAGTCTTTTTTTTCATTTTTAATTATTTTTTTATAATTCATTGTCAAAATAAAATAAAATATTTTTCTATGTTTACCCCCCGTCCCCTTCAGTATTTGAATTTTATTTAGAGTCGGCTAATATTTAAGAAGCAATAAATTCACATTTGATTTTCAATTTATTCAATTTTCTCTTGGAAAAAATAAATAATACAAGATTTGTGATTTTTTTCTTTTTTTTTTTTTCAGTATGTTGTTAAAAAATGCGTTTTTCAACTAGAAAACACTCCTTAAAAATTGAAATTAGCTCCTGCAAAACTCCTTACTTTTAATTTTGGAATTTGAGTATGAACCCTGGATAAGGGCTTTCACCAGGTGCAGAGCTCCAGAACAAATTCTTGGAGGGGGCCTTCCTCTGTGTATGGGGGAAGGGG
Organism: Uloborus plumipes; assembly: GCA_038373865.1. NCBI lineage: Eukaryota > Metazoa > Arthropoda > Arachnida > Araneae > Uloboridae > Uloborus > Uloborus plumipes. The sequence goes on from JAXGGA010004621.1 coordinate 50,078, forward strand.
GAGGGATTGATTTACGTAAAAAGGTATTTTGTTTACCAAAAAACTCATTCTTAATTAGTACCCAATGGCGATTAAAACCTCCCAAAATGGTAGCCATCGCAAAATCTATTTAAAAACAAATGAATAAAATTTTGATTGTTGAACAATGTATGAAATGAAAGATTTACTTTAAGCACTTTAAACCAGGTTTTGAAAAAACATTTTTTTTTTTTTGAAAAAGTCCAGCACACCTGTTTTTTTAATCAAATATATCCAGATTTTTGATTAAAAAAAACCTGGACTTTTTCAGGTTTTTTCAAAAAACATTCTTTTTCTATTGAAACATTGCATACCAAACTACAGCCTGCAACTTTTACTTTTCATTAAATCACGGAAGCCCTATAGGGAAGTCATTGTGACCTCCTATTTTTTTCTGATGTGGAAAATTAGGAAACAGCATTGTAATATTGATTTTTTTTAAAAGAACTAATGTCTACCTAATTAAATGTGGGTATATGTGCACACTCATGTTTTATTATTCGGTAAAATTGGAGTTTTATTCGGCAAATTGAGCTTTACACCTTTCCAAAAATTTGAAGTTTGGGGGTACCCCCATAACTTTATGGTAAGCTACTACATATAACGTTAAATCATGATCAGTATGTATTTTTGACTTTCAATTTGGTAGGTTATTGTATTGTATGACAGCAAAAATAAATCATTCAAGAGTTTTAATATCATCAAAACATTTTGTAAAAAATTACTTTTTCAACTGGAAAACAATACTTAAAATTTGAAATGAACTCCTGTAACTTACTTTTAATTTTCAAATTTGAGTATGTACCCTGAAAGAAGAGAAAATTAAAAAGCATTAATGAATGGATTGATACTATGTACACATGATACAATTTTCAGCAAAATCTTGTTTTCTACTGGATCCATAACTGCTTCCACTACATATTCAGTTTCACTCAAATTGTAATAAGAAATGACCATTTCTTTGGATCCGCAGTATAGTTTGCAAAGTTCTCCGTGGGAACTCATTTTATTGAAAAAAATAAAATGTCTGGCCTGGAAAATCTTTTTGCCTTGATATCTTCAACCTATAGTTAATGTAAGATGAAATCCCTTTGAATTGTTAATAATATCTCCCTCCCCCCCCCTATTCAATTGCTGGATTTTTAGTGGAAAAGCGCCAACCTCACAGAAACAATTTATGGAGCATCTGTGATTAAACACATTTTCTTATTAATTTGTTCTACACTACAGACAATTAGTATAAAAATTTTATTATATTTTGAATTTTAATAACATTCACAAATGCATTGTACTTAATTTTTAGTCAAATATAAACACACACCAATGTTGTTACTTTCTTAAGCCTTAACGAAATAGAAAAAAATATTTTAAATAAATAAATCTTGCTTTTTACTGTAATTCATCAGGAAATAATGCAAAATACTTTGATAAAGTCAAGACCATCCAACCAGGTACAGATCTAGAGGGGGGGGGGTATAGCCCCCTCCTCTTAAGGCATCAAAGGAAGGCTAAAACAGCGATTTGGGGATTTATTCTTCAAAAATTTTGTCCCCCCCCCCCACTTCCTATTTATGCCAAAAAAAAAAAAAAAAAAAGACTCAAGCCTTCTTCTTCCTTAACCAGAACTGGATCCGCCCAATGCGATGCTTTTGTGCAAACAATCGCATGTCACAAATCTCAAATAAAAAGAGACTTTTCTACAAGTTTTTTTTTCCAAAAATTATCAGTATTTACAAATAGTGGGACAGAAAACAAATAGGATAAACAGCATTCATAAAAAACATTACTTTTACTTCATTCTTCAGAAAATTCATTCTGAAATCAAAGGACCCGTGATAAGCAATTGTCAAATTGTCAAATGTGATGAAATCGCAAATCCTGTGAAAAAAAACTCGGTAATCCAAGTTTTTTTTTGAAAGAATGTTTTAGGCCAACGACAAGCCGACATGTTTTAGGTTGCAGCATTCTCAATGTGTTGCAATGGAAAATTCTCTGAAATTTCCACTCGGAAAAAATATATGCATTATTGTAGGGAAAATATTAATTAAAATTTGTTAAAATTAATATTTGACCCAAGACTCTTGACATTTTGCTAAGACTTTTGAAATTTGGCTAATTGACTGGCTAGCAACTTGAATTCCCTAGCATGGGTCCTAAGTCCATAGGCTTTTATATTTTACTCTTTCTATTCCTAATTGCACGATTAAAATAGGCTTCACATTGATGACTAGTTTTTTTCAATGCTTTTCCAATTTTTTCCACTTATTTCCAAAAATTTTATGTAAATGTATTAATTTTGAAATATCTGCAGAATTCCACCTATAATTTGAAGCATATGGATGAAATAAGATCCTAGCTCTGTTATAAACACATTGCAGGGTTCTATCATTCAAACCTCTACCTAATCTTGCATAAAAATGTTTAGCTCTTAGGAACTTAAAAATGAAGCTATCTCTTTTTTTATCACTATAAATACCAAGAATTGTACATGGATCATTAATTCCATACTCCTCACAAAACTCCGTAAAATTTTTCTTAAGTATTTCATCCTCTTTCTCTGTAAATCGTCCATTTTTTCTCTTTACACTTAGTTTTACCCATAGCTCTAGATCTTCTTTGAGAGGCCGACTCACATTTTCTTTCTCATGCAACAGCGGAATTTCAAAATTAACTGGTTCAGGTATTAAATCAATATTCTTTTTCATTCGCTTCTTTGCTTCACTTTGTTTTGAGGGGATGAACTCAGCATTAGCCATTTCCTTCTCAAGAATAGTCTCAATCTGAACTTCATCATTGTCTTTAATACAACAGTTTGACAAAAATTCACCATTTACAACGCAACTGTCAGTAGAATTAAACAACGAATTGCTTGTGGATTTTTCCTCCCACACAGTATTAAAAGAGTTATGGGCCTCTTTTGATTTTCCTAAGTCTTTACTTTGTTTAACACCCTTTTGAACACTTGCTTTATTTGTGGAAGATTCAGTACATCCCTTATCACTTGCATTAGAAGAAACTGAATTATAAACCCTTTGCAATAACACAGCCTCATCAGACGAGTTATCCGAGTCACACGATACCATGTTAGAATTAGATTCATGCGAAACATTTGATAAACGACCTGAATGATTGAATATAAAATTATTTTCACATTTCCCCCCACTAATTGTAGATCTAAATGTCTTATTTTCAACTATTTTAAAATTCGTTTGCCTTTTACAAACATCTTGCTCATTATTTCCATTAATTGAAGCAGTTTTTCCAAGCTCTTTGACGTTGTCAACTCGATTACCTTGTTCAGAAGTGAAGCTGTTCATTACAGAGAGCGTTTTACTAGAAAAAGGTTCTTTAACAGTTGCGTTGGAATGACATTTGGTTAAGTTATGAGAATCAAGCAAAGAAACTTTATTTCCACGGTTAAAGTCTACCGAAGAATTTAGAATATATTTGGAGTTTGATTTGCAGAACTTAGGCTCAGCATCATTTTCCGATCTGTTAACTGAAACAGAGTTCGTATGAGTTGTGAAATTTTTACTTCCATTTTTCTGAACTTTAAATTCCTTTGTTGTGTGCTTATAATTCACTTTCTCAAATATATCTTCATCAGAATCTATAGAACTGTCACTAGATATAGTGATAATATCTTGTTCTATATGTGAGTGAACAGAACCAGAATAAGGTTTGATTACACAAAATTTTCCGCAATTACTTGAAGAAGTTTCCTCTGAATCAGAAATCACCAAATATTCTTTTCTTTTTGACAGTTTCTTTTGAGGCAAATTATGCACCTCTTGTGCTGCAATTTTACTTTTTTATTTGTTTTTAATGAATACAGCTGATTCATTTGAAACTTTGGATGATTTATTTTTTACAGAGGATTTTTCCTTGTTCGGATTTCCACTAGGGATTGACTTGCATTCATTGATCGCATTTTGATTCAACTCACTCTCGTAGTTAGAACTGTCACTTGATATTGAGACAGTGGTGCTTGAAGTAGATTGTAATTTTATGCTACTCTTCTTAGAAAAACATTTTCCTTTTTTCTTTCCCTGACTGATTGGGTCTAAAATTAAAGGCCAACAACTTTCAGTCAGTACCTGTTTCAAACTTTTGGAAGAAAAATCATACAAAATGGGTTCACTGTTTTGTCCTTGTTTATGAAAAGAGTCTGATTTCTTGCATGATTTTTTTATCACCTCATTGTGGTCTTTAATATTTTTCTCAGAATTACACTTTTTTTTACTATGAACCGATTCCTGCTTACAATTTATATTCTTAACACTGTCTTCCTCACATAATCCTAATAATTTAAGGCATTCTTCAGTTTCATTGAATAAAGGACGATTATTGTCGTCCCCAATATATTGACTACTTTCTTTACCTTTGTATTTAAAACTTCGCTTTTTTTCATACGCTAAGCAAAGTTTGTTCATGAACTCAGGACTAGCCATTCTATTGATCAACAGCTCTAGGTTTTCAATTCGTTTCATCTTATTTCTGTTAATTAAAGTTCGGCACTACGATAACTAGTGCATAAGAACAATCAGTCTTTAAATATATTCTATAAAACGTAAATGATTGACGTTGTAAAAATGATGAAGAAAATTTCACTCGCTGCGAAACTGCTGGGCACTGAATCAACTTGTTGAAGTGAAGTGTGAGAAAATTGATTTGCCAACAATGTTCGTTTTTTCATACATTATCGAGGTCTAAGGTTTGTAAACAAAAACAAACAATGCGACTCCGCTACCGGCCGGCGCAACAGCAACAAACGTTGCTGTTTGCTCACGTGACTTCCGACACTGTTTACATCTAAAAACAGTAAATGTCACGCTCACTTATATGTACTAAATACATTAATTTTCCAAAGCCGGCAGGGGAGGGTGATTAACCATCCTGAGCCCCGATTGACTGCCCTAGAGTCCTATATGAATACGTAGTATTCAGAGTACGGACAACAGGGTATCACTTTTCTATTGGTGGATGCATTGTTGAGTCCGCCGCAGGCTATGTCGCTTTTTCTCTCGTAGCTTTAACATGGAGCGGCCGATAGTAGTGTAAAAAAACATTTTTTTCGGAAAATTAAAGGCGAGTAAAACTTTTTTAATGCTTATATTACTATTCTATAATGTCTAAGCTATACGTATGTAGCTTTACTTTAGAGATTCTACTGGTATTTCTTTAATTATAACGTAGTTAAAATAGAAACATGCTTCCCGGTGTGTTATTTACCATTCTAATACATCATTTTAGTATATTATTCTTACTTTTTCTCTTTGAACCGATAGTTACGATGATAAACTTATTGAAAAACATTACTTTGAGCTAAGGGAAAGTTTAATTTGCGTGAAATTAATTTATTTTCACGAACGCTCTTGTCTTTGCTTTGGCGCGGTCTGTTCATGCTTGGCGACGAGCGGAAATTGGGAAGTAAGCGAGTATAAACATTTTGTGATGTGTGTTCTAAACGTTGTTGCGTTTTTTTTTTTTTTTTTCTTGTTCTAATGAATGCCAGCTGATTCTGAAACCCAATTCAAGTAAGAATTTCGTTACGATTATTACTTTTCTGTTTACTTCATTGATCAAAATGAATACTTAACCAATTTTAATGTCCCTGAGCGACGAATTGTCCAAGTTGAATTTTTTCTATGCAACATACAAGTACTTGGTGCCGAATTGTTTTTTTTTTCTTTTGAAAATATGTGTGGATGAAAGCAGATTCTTTTGAAATTGCAGAATTATCAATGTTTGCTTCTGTGTGCTTTATCAAAAATTCCAATGGTGAAACTAGCAATGACCACATGAATTTACTGTAGCATTTGCGTTTGATAAGAAACAAATCGCTTTGATTAAAATTCAGATTTCATTTTTCTATTTCAAAAAATAAGAATTTGCATCAAAACCTGTGACAATTTATGTTTCAGTGTGAGAATTAGTATTTTTCTTGTTTATTTCATAGGCAGAAATGTATTTATTCATCAATTTGAATGTTCCTAGAAACTATAAAACTCCAAAAGTCTCTTCATACAATGAATTTTAAGAAAAATGATGTCATGTTAAGTATTTAGCAAAATTGGTGAACAGCGAAAAATATTTATATGAATTTTTAATGCTTGCTACTTTGTTTTGAAGACATTTCATAGTTTGTGAAATGTTTATTACTTTATATTTGTAAAATCATTGAAAACTTGAGTTTTTATGAGAGAATCTATTTTTTATTTAAAATAACTATGAGCTTAGGTAAAACGCATTTTATCCCATAGCAGTGATTTCCAAAGTCTATCCCGCCGTGTTGCGAGCAAAATACAATTGGTTCATTTAACTATTTTTTCTAATATGTTTATGCGTTTGTTTGTTTGCTTTTTCTGTATAATTATTTATTCATGTTCTGTATATTTTTAGAGCTCTAGTATTCATTACACAACATTATTATTGTGAGCTATGAAAATAAAAATTTATTCAAAACTCAATTAGGAATCAAAATGCTATCACCTTACTTCTACAATCTTCTGTTTATATATGAATCCGAAAGGCTAATTTCGCATTCGATTTTAGAAATAAATGTCATACATAACATACCACAATATAATATGCCATATAAAATATTATTTTAAGCTTAGAGATGTGTGTTAAAATCAAAGTTCTTGGAAGTTTTACTGACATTTTTAATTAAAATATTGTTACTCGTCCTTCAATTTTATTATTTTTTACGTTTTAGCAGTGTAGCACCACAGACCCCCCTGGCATAGGCTCAAGGACCCCTGGGGTCAGCGGACTCATATTATGGGAAACTCTGCCCCAGGGTATTGAAATAAATATTTGAAAGAGTAAAGGTATGTACAAACTTGCATTGTTGTAAGCTGCGGCATTTATATACTTAATACTGTGCTTTTTTTTTTTTTTTGTAAACATTCTGGTTTGCAGAAGTAGGAGTTGAATATTTTTAATTTCCTGCAAAGAATTTCTTGCTCTTTTATTGATTGTTGAACTTTTAAAGTGTGCACAGCACAACGATTCCATTATTTATTACATTATAGGATGAAATGTAGTTTTTCAGAAAATGATCTCTCAATAAATACAGAAAAATAGTGATAATTTATTTTTAGAGTGGCATAAAGATGATTGAAATAAAATTTTGTTGCCCTTAAAAATTTCATCCTGGGCAGATCCTAATTACTCCACAGGCGGCTAGTGCACCAAAAAAGTGGGGGTAGGGGGGGGGCGTAAAAATGAGGAAGGAGGCCAGCATCTTTATTACTGCCTTTTTCTATTGCAACTATTCGACTACATTATTAATTTTTAATTTTTTCTGAATAAATGATCTCTAAAATATGACAAATACACAAAAGTCAAGATGGATGACCACCGTCGACTCCATTTGTACGAAATGACATGAAAAAAGGCTATTTTTGGAATAATCAGCTTTAATTTTCGTGGAATAAATCAATCGACTGAGCAAAAAATTCTTTTTTCAACTGATTATTACTTAATAACTCTAAGAAGTGAGGGGGCAAGGTCTCTTTACTTTTGGAAGTGAGGGGGCAGTGGCCCCCCTGTGCGAGTGCGAGCCGCCTATGGATTACTCAATAAGCCAATTAGGCCGTGGCCGATGGCCACAACAATTTAGGGGCCTCCAAATATCTAAAATTGTGCTATTCATTGGCTAAAATTTTTTTATTCCACACGTAAGAATTGTAAAGCTTGAGTATAGGGGCCCAAAGAAGAATTCGGCCTCAGGCCCCGTGATGTCTTAATCCAACCCTGACCCTGAAATATTTCCTGTGCCCTGTTTTTCTTTAAGAAAAAATGAGGCACATTAAATATTTTTATGTGCCTTTAATGCTTGCTGGTAGTTTTAATGGAATTTAGAGGAAAGAAACCATTTAGTATGATTTTCCATCAAATATTGTTTAGTTTATGTATGTAAAATCATTATGAAAATGAATTTTATTGTTAAATTATTTATGCATAGGCTATTGGCATGGAAATCCCATCTCGGTGAACAACAGAACATCTATTGCCATGGTTTGCTGGATGTACATCAAGGACTAATCGTGACGACACAGATTGCATAGTGTAACTTGATTCGTGTAACTTAAGCTACAGATTCGGTACTGGGCCCATGCCCCATGCTTTTATCTGAATCAAAAGTATAAGCTTGCCTTAAAAAATTATAGCCGCACTATCCTGTCTTGGTACTCTGTATTTTATTTTGATAGCTCATGAAGAAATTGGTTAGGGTGTTTTTTTTGATTGCATGAAAATGTAGGAAATTCTGAAAATTAAATAAAGTTTAGGCATACTTAAAGCAAAAACTGACAACTTGTCATCCTAAAGCCCATACTTCCGTTGCATTGAAAAGAGGGTTTCTTAAAACTCGAAACAAGTATCTGAAGTTATTTGTAAATTTTGTGCAATAAAGTGTTGATCAATCTTACTTTAATAAAGATTTTTAATGTTGTAACATTTGTGCCAGTGAACTGAATACTCTACGTATTGCACAAATAAATTTTCTTCATACTAAATCGTTTTAGAAATATCTGTTAATATAAGTTATAAACATTTTTTCCAACAAAAATTGAATTTATCTAAAAGTCCTGTATTGGTGCTCTGAATGGTTTTGACTTTGTCTACTAAACTTTTATCCAGTATTGTTTTGATGTGTAAACATTGTTGAAAATTTTTGTATGATGTATAATGCAGAGAAATAAATATAAAATAATAGATACAGTTCTTTGTCATTCCTATGTGTTCAAAATTTGTAATACCTTAAATTGCACCCCCCCCCCAACACTTAATTAATTGCTGAATATTTTTACGTGCATCTGATTGAAAATGAAAATTACCACTTCTTAAAATAATTTCAGTTCTCAACTTTAGACAAATTGATCTTTGAACCATAAGTGCCCGCTGAGCGACTGAAATGCCTAGGGGAGGGGGAGAAAGGTTACCTTGTTTAAACCTTCTATATGCTTCTGATACAGTAGTTTCCTCTTAATGTGATCACGGTTTATTTTTTTCATACTCACTTGGTCCAGAGTTTATTCATTTGTATGAATGTCAAAATTATCACATTGCTTAATGTTATCAGGTTTCCAAAATAGAAATGTTTTTTTTTTTTTTTTAATGACCAGACAACACTTTCGTCTGTTAGATTTTTTTTACAAAAAATCTGTATTATATCTTACATTTTGAGAGTTTTTGAGTCTGGGAAAACTGATCAAAGTATCACTGCAACTTCTACGTTAATTAAAAACTTACTAGATATTTACACAAAAACAAACTGATATTGGAGCCTTGTAGTTGATTCACATGAATTAAATTTACAAAATTGTAACAAGATAATATTATATGACAGTATTACACACATGAAAATAAGATAAGAGTTTATTCGTTCTATTTTTAAACTCAAAATGTGTTTTTTAATTTTTTTTAAAACTTAATTTAGAAATTTTTTTCTGAATAGTCAGTCGTTAATTTATGAAAATCACTTTCTCTGGAAATGATCACATTATTGAGTGGATACTATTGCATTAATTACTCTTTCAAATTTCTTCCTACTCATATTTTAATTTTATTTTTTGTTCAACTGTGAAACATTTAAGATAGATTGAAATCCAGATTAAAAAAAATAAATAACAGTTTTTTTTTTTTTTTTTTTAGCTTTTGATATCAAGAACGAAATATTGTTGTACTCAAAAATCTTCCTGATGGTAAACTTAATTATAAAACAAAAACGCGCGATGAATTTATTTACTAGCTAGTATTCAGTCACCTACTATTTTTATTTCTTCCTTTTCTTTGGATCAATTAAATGCAAATACAGTTTTCGCTGTTTTAAAACCTTAAGAGTATCATTACATTGGAACACTAATCGTTTTTCAGAGGTTTGAGTTCGAGGAAATACTTTTAAATACTGCTAACCTTTTGCTTTTATTAAAGTTAAAATCAAATTCGAACAAATTACCAACATCACGCATTATCGCATTCGTGTAAAGCTTAAGACCTCTCCTGCTCTTGTTCACGCTCACCGTCACACCACACCGTTTGTGACAATTTTTCAGAAATGAAACCCTTGGGCGAGTACAAAGCCAAACTTGCAGCTTCACGGCAACCCCGTTTCTGCTTGTAACCGGTTGTCCTATTCGAACTCGGCTGTTGTCGCTACTCTGAATACTACGTATTCATATAGGACTCTAATGACAACTAAACATACTCGAAACGTCGTCTGCTTTTCTTTCCGAGGATTTGCTCTGCACTTTTTTCTTGTACATTTGACTGTTATTTTGGCCCGTTCTTTTTTCAGTTTTCCCTTGTTTTGTTTGTTCTTCATACTGATGCTTCATTTTCAACGCATCATCATTTAAAAAAAGTATTATTTCTTGAACTTTCCGTGTTTTTAACCACTGAGTAGAATAACAACAAACTGTCTGCCAATATACTTGTTTTGATAGGATTTGATTGTTCTTAATGCATTAAATGTTCATAAACTGTGCAGTTATCGATCCCTCTTTTTCTTGGTTTGTATTTGTACGGCAAGTTAAAAACGCATCAGTTTAAAATTTATTTTTACTTAATAAATACGGATCCAAATTGTTAATAATCCTGATTTTACCAATGTATCTTCTTTTTGCTTCGTTATAAAGGCTTTCACAAGACTAAAAACACATTTTACAATTAAAAAAGGCTAGAAAAACAACTGCACACTCGCAATATCATGCTATACCTACGGTAAACATGGAGTTGCTTGTCCACCAGGAACGGTTGCCAGGCTCCGTTGCTATGCAAAAAGCACGTGGCTGCTACTGCCCTATACTACGTATTCATATAGGACTCTAGACTGCCCTGCCTTTTTATAGAATGGTTACATTTAATTGGAAGACCATTGCACTCCATAAACATTCTCTCTCCTTTTTAGTATTTTATACCTCAATCAAATGGCACCGGTAAAAGCTTTCTCACCAGCCAATCACTGAAGTGCTCTTTCCAAAAACAAAACCAAAAAACACTCCTGCGCAAAACTAACTTCGAAGAAGTTATTTTTGTCGGAATTAGATAACCTAAATATAGTTTTGGGAGGCATTTAAAGGCTTAATTTTACACGTGGGTTTTACCAAAGTACCTTCTGCCGTGTTATTAGGAATTATTTCTTCTTAAAAGTGCTTTTTCCGGTTCATTATGGGGTTAAGTCAAGACGAATTAGCTTGCATATACTCTGCACTTATTTTGCAAGATGATGAGATTGCTGTCACAGTAAGTATGCATTTTGTGTAAAATGTGTATCGTGTAGCATTTACAGCTATGAAGTATTTCTATAATAGTTAATTTCATTTAGGCTGAAAAGCTGAACACTATATTGAAAGCTGCCGGTGTCGAAGTTGAACCTTATTGGCCAAGTAAGTTGTAAATTAAATTACTTATTCGATTTAACTATTTGTTGAAACTTTGTAGAAAATGTAAATGAAGTAATTATAACGGTTATTATTAAAGTAAAATAATGTTATTCCGATATTTCGCTTTAAAAGTTTTATATTTTCATAAATTTCTGTTCTACCCTAATAGCACAGTTACATGTCGGCGACGTAAAAAATACGTCGCACTGTGACGTGCGCTACATCTCAGAGACGTCGCGGCACATCTGTATAACATCTCAGAGATGTTCTGCGCATGTGGAAATGTCCGTCGCATGTAACATCGCATTGTAACATATCTGGGCTGTCGCATTGCGACATTGTCGTCGCACTGCGACAGCTCAGAGATGTTCTAGTCATGTGTAAAAATCCAACTTCAGTTACGTCGCATAGTAACATCTATGGGTTGTCGCATTGCGGCCTTGTCATCTCAATGCGACAGCTCAGAGATGTTCTGCGCATGTGGAAATGTCCAACTTCAGTTATGTCGCATAGTGACATGCATGGGCATGTGGAAAATAAAAGCATAGTGACACATGCGAGTTGTCGCAGTCAGCATAATATGATGTGTGGGGGTTTTGCAGTGTGAAAACTTAGGCATGTTTCAATTCAACGTAGCTGAAGTTTGACATTTCCATGCACGCTAAACATGCCACTGCTTCGATTTTCTTTGGGTATAGGGAAAATGTAACAATGATTTATTGCAACACATAAAAGTTATTCCCCAACTAATCAGAAGTTTGACAACAATCAGATAACCTCTAAAATATATGAAGCATGTTTTGTGGAATGGTGCTGGAAAATTTTTGGAGGGTTAAGCTCAAAAAACCCAATTCTTGAAAAGGCCCCTATATATATTATACATATAAACATTTCTCTTTTAAGTCACAAAATCATCTTTATCCATAGCAGGATTAATTGAAATTTCAGTCTAATAGCCTGCTATGTAATTATAACTTTTTGCTTAATTTAAATTGTTAACATGAATTTAAAAGATATAATAAATGTGAAAAATATTTAAAAAAAAAAAAACAATATTTTATTGCACATTTTGTACAAATTATACATATTGCATCCAGTTTTGAGTAACAAAAAATTCATTATATTGCAGCAAAAACAAAATATAAATTAAAATTTCAAACAAAATTATAAAGCCAGTTTCAGCTGCTATTCCAATTGTGAACCAGCATTCATGCTGAAAATAAAAAAAGTTTATGTCAGTAATAAATATAAAACAAGAACAGTCACCTCTTCCTCTGTAACGCTCGAGTTTTTAATTCGAGTTACTTCTAAAAGGAAAGAAATTGCCTAATTAATATGGTGCTAAATTAGTTTTAATATACAGTGGGTGCCTGTTAATTGAATCAGTGGTTAATTGCATCAGTCGCTTTAATGAATCACATCGTCAAAATGGAACTAAGTCCTGCTTTACTAAACCAGCAGCTGTATTGCATGAAAACAGTTAAGAATAAACCTGATTCATTTTAGCGATGGCCACTGTATATCTAAAGCTAAACAAAGTCTGCAAATTTTATGAAGAAACATTAAATAAAGAGATAATGCAAAAATGCCTACTTATGCTTCTAAAGTAAACCAAATCTTTTTCATTAATTTATTTACAAAACTTGATGCAATTTCATACTTTACAATCTGGTTATATGCTCTGTGTTTCCTTAAACAACAGTCAGCAACCTACAGCTCAGTTGATTTATCTACAACTCATGACTAGTTCAATAATATTGAAAAAATCGTTGCATCATACCAAACAAAATTTAATAATCTCATGTACACAACAAATAGCGCTACAAATTGTATGTATTTATCATTTGATCATCTACTACAAAGTATGAAAATAAGAACTTCAATTAACAATATTAATATGAACATAAAATCTATCATGCAACAGAAAAATTAAAACAATTATTAAACTATTTCAAAATAAAGGTTGACAAATGGTTTTGAAATACTACAGTTCAACTTGCTTATGCTACTAAATTATATCAGGACAATTTTTTACAACATTGCTTTTGTTAGTTTATTCTGAAACACCCCTCTGCAGAAATTTTAAACCTAATTCCTAAAATTTGGTAAGCACGCATGTATATTCTAGAGCTTAAAATTCATAGGATTATACATGTTTGATATTTGCTGAAAGTCATGATTTTCCACAACTAATTTTGATCAAGGTCAAAATTCATGACTTTCCATGTTTTGTAATGATAGAATAGATAGAAAGATACCCATGCAATACTTGGCTAGCATTATTTCATTTCCTTATAACTCTTAACACTCATTAAAAAAATGTATTGCATTCTAATCAAAAATTTTCATTCGGAAATATTTCTGAGAATAACATTATTGCATTATATACAGATATGCTCTTACCTAGCACAACTTTTGCAAACTCCAATATGACAGATAGTACAAGACAGAAACATAGTACAGGACAGAGTTTACGCTCACGGAGAAGGAAGTTACAACCAGAGCGAGGGCGGGAATCGAACCCGCCGTCCTGGGCTTGCTATAAAGTGACGCGCAGATAAGCAGCGCCCCCCTGCCAAGACCCCTGATATTTCATAATTAAATAGTGAAAATTAAACAAATACAAATTCGAGTGCAATTAACTGTTTATATCATACACTGAGCAGGAAATTCATGAAATTAATAAAATTCAATATATAACTTATAGATTAAGTCCCAAGCAAGAACAGTCTAGAATGAAAATAAACATTTAAAATAAGAAAATTATACAATTTAATATTATACCTGAGTAGGAAATCTGGCATATTCATTGGTGAATATCAGGATCAAGACGATTGCTGAGAGTAACAGAAAAAGATACAGCGTCAGAGAGAGTATATAAATATTACTACTACCCTCTTTCGCCATCCATTTCTGAATAAACTGTAGTAAGAAAAGCTGATATTTTATAATTAAATAGTGAAAACTGAACAGATACAAATTCGAGTGCAATTAACTCTTTACATCATACACTGAGCAGGAAATTCATGAAATTAATAAAATTCAATATATAACTTATAAAGTCCCAAGCAAGAACAGTTCAAGAAGAAAATAAACATTTAAAAGAAGAAAATTATACGATTGTAAGAACAATGATTCAATTGAATACTATATTCCCAAGCAAGAGCAGTTCGAATGAAAATAAACATTTAAAATAAGAAAATTATGCAATTTAATATTATACCTGAGTAGGAAATCCAGCATATTCCATTGTCAACGAACAGGATCAAGACGATTGCTGAGAGTAACAGAAAAAGATACAGCGTCAGAGAGAGTATATAAATAATACTACTACCCTCTTTCGCCATCCATTTCTGAATAAACTGTAGTAAGAAGAGCTGATATTTTATAATTAAATAGTGAAAACTGAACAGATACAAATTCGAGTGCAATTAACTCTTTACATCATACACTGAGCAGGAAATTCATGAAATTAATAAAATTCAATATATAACTTATAAAGTCCCAAGCAAGAACAGTTTAAGAAGAAAATAAACATTTAAAAGAAGAAAATTATACGATTGTAAGAACAATGATTCAATTGAATACTATATTCCCAAGCAAGAACAGTTCGAATGAAAATAAACATTTAAAATAAGAAAATTACATAATTTAATATTATACCTGAGTAGGAAATCCAGCATATTTATTGGCGACTAACAGGATCAAGACGATTGCTGAGAGTAACAGAAAAAGATACAGCGTCAGAGAGAGTATATAAATATTACTACTACCCTCTTTCGCCATCCATTTCTGAATAAACTGTAGTAAGAAAAGCTGATATTTTATAATTAAACAGTGAAAACTGAACAGATACAAATTCGAGTGCAATTAACTCTTTACATCATACACTGAGCAGGAAATTCATGAAATTAATAAAATTCAATATATAACTTATAAAGTCCCAAGCAAGACAGTCTAGAATGAAAATAAACATTTAAAAAGAAAATTATACGATTGTAAGAACAATGATTCAATGGAATACTATATTCCCAAGCAAAAACAGTTCGAATGAAAATAAACATTTAAAATATAGAAAATTATGCAATTTAATATTATACCTGAGTAGGAAATCCGGCATATTCATTGGCAACTAACAGGATCAAGACGATTGCTGAGAGTAACAGAAAAAGATACAGCGTCAGAGAGAGTATATAAATATTACTACTACCCTCTTTCGCCATCCATTTCTGAATAAACTGTAGTAAGAAGAGCTGATATTTTATAATTAAATAGTGAAAACTAAACAGATACAAATTCGAGTGCAATCAACTCTTTACATCATACACTGAGCAGGAAATCCATGAAATTAATAAAATTCAATATACAACTTATAGATTAAGTCCCAAGCAAGAAGTCTAGAATGAAAATAAACATTTAAAATAAGAAAATTATACAATTTAATATTATACTAGAGTAGAGAAAATCCAGCAATTTAAATTGGAATGAATCTGGAGTTGCAAGATTTTTGAAGCAAAATGAAAACATCTTTGAAAACTAACGGCCTCCCCAGAATTACGAGTTATGAAAATTAAATTCATGTACATTCCTAAAAGTTCATATGACTTTTATAACAAAAAAAAAAACTTCTATTTACTAACCAAATGATTTTTGATAACAGCAGCAACAATTCTATTAACTTAAAATCCATTCAAATTTAACTGACGAACTTTTTTATAGGATCGAAGCCAATCCACATGAGTTCATTTTTTTACAGACATACAAAACAACACAGCTTAAAATAATAAATTGTTTGAGATCGAAATAAATGGTTTAAGTTTGCGGTGGTGAACGGTTAAGCATGACATAGAAAAAAATTCATTTCCTTTCCCAAAAAACAATTAATAAGAAATTTTAAAGCACTTCTAAAAAAGTTTTGCAGTAAATAAAAGAATATAACACAAACAATACAAACTTAAAGTTGACTTTTCAAATCGTAGCGCAACAAGAGAACAACACACTTTCATAAATTTGTACGTTGCAGTTAATCAGCTTTCGCTGGAAGTTTAAAAAAAAAAAAAACTTCAGTCTGCGCATGCGTGATCCGTATCAATAGAAGAAGGGACTGTTTCAGAGAACGTAACACTGATACATCGTAACGACGTTTGAGTGTTACATCGTAGAGACGTACTTTTTAAAGCGCAATGTGATGTGACGAGAATGAGACATTGCGACGTCGCCAGAACATTGCCGAGACTAAGTGTGCTATTAGGGTATAACCCTATTTTATGTCGATGCAAAATTATCGACCGCCGGAAATGAAATCGGGTTGTTAAAATTTTGCATGATTTATAGTTTTTGAGATACTCATGTCGAGCTACTGTTTATTTTTGAATCTGTGCCATAATCTCTTTTGGAAATTTGTTTGTACAATATTGAGACTTTAAGAACACCAAGGGAAAATGTAACAAAAGTTTCAGTTTGTGTCAAGGCTGTAACGAAAATGCATATCGCACGCCTAAAAAAATACTGTCACAACTCAAAAACAGAAAAATTTAAGATGGGGAAAAGAAATTGATATCTTAAAGCAATTAGGGTCAATCCATGTCAAATCACCCAGGAAAACGGGATTTTGTAACCCATGTCCTCGGATTTTGATAAAACTTGGTGTATTTAATATTTTTATGGTGGTAAGTAACCATATGAATTCTTTTGCCTATATGTGATCTGGTTTTTGTTTTACAGGCCGTCAAACTTTTCAAAAAATCGCATTTTCTGTCAACCGCTAAGCCTAATCTGCATGTATACGTATCTCTTCAGTAAATTGTGACGGGTGCAGAAATCTATCAATATTTCCAAAAATTCTCAGATATGTTGCTGAAAGTATGAGGATTTAATGAAAAAATACTTGAAATTTATGTAATATAATTTTGTTTGAATAAAATTTGAATAAACTACGACAAGCATTTTTTTTCTTGTGCTAAACATGAGGTTACTTAAGTGGCATTTCACGAAAAGGCGGAGGTCCTATTCAATAATGGAAGCATTCGAAATGAGCCTGAAGGTGTGTTCTATCATTGCCAAGAATAAAATTAGTGGTTTTTTTCGTTTTCTTGTTGCTGTTGCACAATATACACATTTCAGTATCAAAATTTTTGAAAAAACCTAAATTTCAGTGAAAAGCAAACATACCTTTATTTTTAAGCATATTTACAGCCCTATTATGCTACTTCAAAATCATCTTAATCCCTTATTAAGCAAAAAGGAAAGTGAGAAATAATTTGTGACTCCCAAATTCAGTTGTCAAGTTCAGCAAAATATCAGATGCAGAAAAAAGATGTGCAAAACATGAATTCACTTTAGTAGCTTTTTATGAAGAGGCGGAGGTCATATTCAATATTAGAAGCATTCGAAATAAACCTAAAGGTGTGTTCTATCATTGCAAAGAACAGAATTAGTGGCTTTTTTCGTTTTTTTTTTCGTTTTCTTGTTGCTATTGCACAATATATACATTTCAGGACCAACATTTTTGAAAAAAGTTCTAGTCATTTCCTAACTTAATTTTCAATACTTTTTGTGTAAAAGAAGCATAGCTCATGCTTTTGTAGCATAAAAACGTATTATATTTATTTTTTAATGAATTATAATTGTATTGAATGTGCGAAGAAGAGATAGGATAGCACAATCTTTGAAGAAAAAATAACAATGAAAAATATGAGTTTCCGAATATTATCGGTTTGTTTGTCTTTGAAGTGTTTGTGTGATCTTGTTTTTAGTAAATTTAAGGAATATACTGTTTAATATTTTAACGCTCGACCTGCCTTGCATTTCCGACGTCGGACAGTACTTGTTGAAGTCACGTTATCATGAAATATTCGGAATACTTATTTTATATATATTCAATCTCCTTTTGAAGAGAATAGTAACATCTTCCAGAATCTTATGTTACAGACCGTTTGACGTAGTTATTTCATTTAACATCTTACCATTTCTTGGTTATAGTACAGATAATAGTCCTTTCTTATGTAAAAGATAGTCTAGCTTCAAGTCCAGCATAGTCACTTACATGAAAGATTTCAATTTTTTTCTTTTAAACTCCAATAGCAAGTGTCGAAAGCTGTATTTGCTCTTGACTGGATGCTGAAATTTCTAGTTTATTTTTATTGAATTATGACTGTTGGGGGCTCTAGCTTTTTAATTATCTCCTATTATTATTTATCAGCACAAACCAACCTTCCTGATAAGCGAATCCAATAAAAAAACAAACCAAAACAGAAAACCCACTCGCATTCTTTATCCCTCATATCACTATGACCCATATTTTGCTAATATAATAAGAAGAGACCCATATAATAAGAAGAGACCTGATACATGCGCAAATGCAAGGAAGGTTGAGCGTTAAAATATCAAACAGTATATTCCTTAAATTTGCTGAAAACAGGATCAAACAAACACTTCAAAGACAAACAATCCGATAATATTCAGAAACTCATATTTTTAATTATTGTTTTTACTTTAAAGATTGTGCTATCCTATCTCTTCTTCGCACATTCAATACAATTATAATTCATTAAAACTAAATATACTACGTTTTTATGCTACAAAAGCATGCACAATGCTTCTTTTACGCAAAAAATATTGAAAATTAAGTTAGGAAAATGACTAGAACTTTTTTCAAAAATGTTGGTACTGAAATGTGTATATTGTGCAATAGCAACAAGAAAACGAAAAAAAGCCACTAATTTTATTCTTTGCAATGATAGAACACACCTTTAGGTTTATTTCGAATGCTTCTATTATTGAATATGACCTCCGCCTCTTCATAAAAAGCTACTAAAGTAAATTCATGTTTTGCACATCTTTTTTCTGCATCTGATATTTTGCTGAACTTAACAACTGAATTTGGGAGTCATAAATTATTTCTAACTTTTCTTTCTGCTTAATAAGGGATTAAGATGATTTTTAAGTAGCATAATAAGGCTGTAAATACACATAAAAATAAAGGTATGTTTGCTTTTTAGTGAAATTTAGGTTAGGAAAATGACTAGAACTTTTTTTCAAAAATTTTGATACTGAAATGTGTATATTGTGCAACAGCAACAAGAAAACGAAAAAAACCACTAATTTTATTCTTGGCAATGATAGAACACACCTTCAGGCTCATTTCGAATGCTTCCATTATTGAATAGGACCTCCGCCTTTTCGTGAAATGCCACTTAAGTAACCTCATGTTTTGCACAAGAAAAAAAATGCTTGTCGTAGTTTATTCAAATTTTATTCAAACAAAATTATATTATATAAATTTCAAGTATTTTTTTATTAAATCCTCATACTTTCAGCAACATATCTGAGAATTTTTGGAAATATTGAAAGATTTCTGCACCCGTCACAATTTACTGAAGAGATACGTATACATGCAGATTAGGCTTAGCGGTTGACAGAAAATGCGATTTTTTGAAAAGTTTGACGGCCTGTAAAACAAAAACCAGATCACATATGGGCAAAAGAATTCATATAGTTACTTACCACCATAAAAATATTAAATACACCAAGTTTTATCAAAATCCGAGGACATGGGTTACATGACCGGGTGAACTGACGTGGAATGACCCATTAGTAATAGTGCAGTCTATCATACATTAGGTTAGATCATTTCGGCTCATTTGCTTTCATAATGCTTTTAAAATAAACGTTTCTTTTTGACTTTTAAATCATGGCTCTGGGTACATCTCTGAACATTCGGAGTTTCGACTTTTGAGTTGTGACTGTATTCTTCTAGGCGTGCAAGATGGAAAATGATTCAGAATTGTGTTTTTGTTTTTTCACAGATAGATATGGTACTGGTGTAGAACTAAGATCTTTTTATAAAGTAAGTTCATTTGAATATGGTGTTTATTGGTGGTGGTGTAAAACAGGTGTTAGAACAAATCAGTATCTAATAAATTAATTTATGTATTCGGTGAAACCTCGTTTATCCGGACAAACCCGGTCCCAACTTGAAGAATCCATAATCTAATAATATAATAAGTAACAAGGAAAAGAAATTGTACATCAAACAGGCTTACTGTTTGCGAAAAATGAATGGTTTGTTATAAAATTACATGAAGCTGTGCAAAACGTTTTAAAAGGATTGGTCCAACATCTTTAACTCCGAACAGGTTGAATGAAGCACTGTCTCGCACACCCACCCCGATCAGTGTTAGAAATGAAAATTTAAACCTTGGCGACATGATGGCGCCTGTGTAATTTTCGAGGAGTCAAAATGAACTGACTTACAAGCAAGTATATCCAATCACTTTATCCAGATAAAAAGTAATAATATCCGAATAAAAATATAAAAAAGTGATTAAATAGATTGCTAATATGCTCAGCTGTATGCTAAAAAGCATACTGCCAATAGCATATTTGTATAAAATATTTGAGAAAAAAAGGTTTTTTAGAGACAAAATTGATTGCATTTGAATTCTAGTACTAAAAATTTATCCTTTGGGCAAATTACTAGCTTTAATCACAATGAGTCAGGAAAAATTCATTGTGATCTACAACTTTCAACGTCAAATTTGGCACATATGGTTGTAACCCTAGGCCACAAATCAAACTTTTTGGTCGCAAAATGCGACTAACAATTACTTATTTCTGACTCTGATACTCTGAAGTATGGCATGATGTTTGTTAGAAAACCACAATTTATTGTATCATGCAAAAGTTATTCTTGCTATCACAATTGAAAATTTAGTATGAAAATAAATTTGATTGACAAATTAAATTTGATTTAAATTGTTCAGATCTGGCTAAAGGAGGTTTTAGTGCATAAAAACATAATTTCACTTTCTTTCCGTAATACAAAATAATAAGAAATGTTTCTTTTATCAGAATTTTATGAAATGTCCTATGAAAAATACTTCTCTTATTGAGATAGAAATTCTTTTAATGATCTGTTGTACTTAATTTTTATTCTCAAAAATCTTGCTCAAGGTTGATAAAAGCGCCAAAATCCCATTTTCCAGTATTATAAAAGCTTCTTTTGGATGTTTGACAATCTTCTGAAAACAGGTTTGACACTCTTCTGACCATTTTTTAACTACAGAAAAATTAGGCGCTTTACCCCACACCCGACTTTGACAGACCTTTATTTCATTTCAGAAGTAAAATTTTGAAAATGCAAGAAATAAAATTTTTTGCCCAAGAAATCATACTGACATGTGTGTTTCAAACAAAAAAATTTGTCACTGGATTTGAAATGATATATTGATAAATACACTTGCTTGAGTGCAATATTTTTATCATATATTTATTAGCTCTCTATTTTGAAGTTTGGCTTTTAACCGTGATGTACTTGAATATAAAGAACCGTTATACCTCATAATTTAAACTATCAACTTTCTAAAAAAATTCTTTGTGTTGTCAAACGTTGCCAACTTTAGTATTGCTGAAATTTAATTTTTAAATATAGCAATCCATTAAATAAGACAAAAAGTTAAATTAAAATGAAAAAAAAAGTAACTACTAACCGATGAAAAATATCCCATTTTTATGTCTCAGAGGACCAATGTAACCACTGGATTTATATTAGACTTGATGTATTTTATTAATATTTAATTAATCACATTTATTTAATTTTCATGACAATGATAACTTGCTGTATTCATTATTAATATTAATTTTCTAAGACCACTAATGAAAAATAATTTGTAACAGCAATTTTAGCAAGACCCCTTTCATAACCATTGCCAGAGCAGAGCAATCACGTAAAAATTTGGGGATTATAAAAATTATTTGTACTTGTTGGGGGTGTTATTGTACAGCCTCACTTATAACACGTATTCACCGTGAATAAGTTGTCCTTTAAGAAGTAAGTTTTTGTATTTCACCATAAGTAAATTATCGTTGTTTTCAATTACAGCTCTGTTTGCGAAAGCTTTGGAAGGTGTGGATTTGAAACAACTCATCACAAATGTGGGTTCGGGAGTCGGGGCCGTAGGGGCCCCGGGTGCAGGGGGCCCTGGTGCTGCTGCAGCAGGAGGGGATGCAGCTGCTGCAAAAGAAGGTTTGTGCCCTGAATGCTTGAATCTTATTTTGTTGAGTATGAAGTCTTAAGATTTGTGGCATTGTCTCACTAACAGAAGTGGTTCTGTGTTAACCACAAAGCTTGAGACTAAAAAAGTTGATTGTGGCCTGTAAACACAGCAGGTGAACAGTGGCCAGATTATGATTCCAGACTTAGAATGCTTAATATGTATAGTCTTGAAAAAAGGAGAGCCTGAGGGACATGATTCAGTTATTTAAATTTATCAAAATGAATGATGTTGCACGGTTAGATTTCTGCACGGAAAGCAGGACAAGGGGTCATTGTTTTAAGCTGTCCAAATCTCTGGCTAATCTGGAAATTCGAAAAAATGACTATTTTAGCAGGGTAGTGGGAACTTGGAACAGTTTACCGGAAGAGGCGGTAAGGAGAAAGGGAGTAGATAGCTTTAAGAGGACCTTTTATCTTCATTGGGGTCTTTAATTTGACTAGGACCATCCCAGTTGGGCCCAGAGCCTGCTGCTGGTCGTCGCATTTGTATTTGTATAAACCAAAAAAAGTTAGTGGCCACTTTGAACCAAATTCTAAAATTAAGCTCGCTTCATTTTATTCTTCATTAGTAATATTACACTATGCACTTGCTTATTTCGTAACTTTATTATATTGAAAAGAAAAATGTTTTTAAAAAAACTTAAAAACTTAAATCTTTTTGAAAAAGAAAATTATTTATTTTAAAATCCAAATAATAAGACAAAAACCAATATACAAATAAAGCAAAAACTAAACACACCTGCATACTTTAAGTTTATAAAACATTTCATTCAATTTGCTAATTAATCATAAATTTGGTCTACTTTGACTATTTTTCCCAACAAAGTTTTATTGCATTTTCTAAATTGAAATTATGTATTTAGATGTCTTGTACAGCAGATGGGTTGATTTTCTCTCCAGGTTAACATTGACCGTCAGGCAATGCTAATGGCCATTTTATTTTCATAATATGCACATTGCATCAGCAGTTTTTGTTCTTTTGTTCAGAAAAAATGCAAGTCGCCAGTTTAGCGACCAGACCAGCATAACATCTTGTAGTCACCAAAAAATAATTTTTAGTTGATGCTGGCGAGTAGCGACTGCTAGTCTCGAACTTTAGTTTACTATATTCAAGTAAAGTCTGACTGTCACGAGATTGCGCTTTGCTTTATTTAAGAAGCATTTATTTTCATGCAGGTGCAATAAGCAGAGGACAATTGTCAAAAGTAGGGTTGCAATGAAGAGCGCAAAGCTTAGAATTTTTTTTTCCAATAAAAATCAATCCTGCTTGAAAGATATTAGTGTTTAAATTCTATGTTCAAGAAAATGTTGAGTGTTGATTGTTTGTATGTTTTTGTTGAAGATTTTTTTTTTTTTGCTTTCCAATTAAGAATGCAGTCTTTTTATGTACTATTTTACTATTTATGTAGTTGTATTCTTAAAAATAGCTAACAGTATTTAATAATAAAAAATAATTTTCAGTGAATTTGTTCATAAAGTTAGTTATAAATTGCTTAAATTTTGTCTAGTTATTAGTGATGTACCAAATACTCGGTACTTGGCCAATTGACTGGGTACTAGGCCGAGTCTTGATCAAGTACTCGTCGGCTAATAGCTAAATAGTTGTAAAAAATTGAATGTTGTTTAAGATAACAAAATTTTAAGAAATTTAAAATTGCTTTATTTATAAAATACAACTATATTCTAAGCATGAAAAAAAAAAAAGTAATCTCCACTTGTAAAATCAATACCGGGTAAAAGGTAGCTAGCTACATTGCTTATGTACTTTCAATATTGCAAGTACCCATCTTAAACTATTGTATAGTAGTAATAAAAATAATTTTATAAACTGGTTGAATGTTTGAATTTTCTACACCAGAAAACATTTTTTTGTTTTTAAAATTGTCGAAACAATTTTTGAAATATTATTCCCAATCTATCTCTAGTTTTTGTTTAAGACTTGTTTAAAATTGTTTTAATCCTTAAATTATTATTAATAAAAAAATTAACATTCTTTTAGTCTCAATTGTATTGTGTACAAAATTATATTGTTTTTTTTTTTTTGTTTTCATATTTTTCAAAATCTAGTCAATTTTCCTAGTTTCGGGCTAAAACATTATTTTTTCGGAAAAAAGACAAACCCTAATAAATAAATTTAAAAATAGATAATTCATAGTTTTATTTGCTTTTACATTTGAAAGCATTTTATAAAACTAAATGCTTAAGCCTCAAAATAAAACATATATTTGCTACTGAATTTTTAAGAAAGAAGTTTTCAATGTAAATAAAAATTATTATTTTTTAAAATATGTGGTGGTTTCTTAGTGCCTTTTTTGGTACAGCAGTATAGTACTTAATGTAGTGTAAGAAATAACATTGAAATTTGAAATGTAAAACTATTCTTTTCATTTGTTTATAAGAAAGAACATTATCTTTTGCTTTTAATGTTTTTTTAAATTTGTGAAACTACATTTAAAACTTATTTTTCAAGTTATGCTTGCACATTATTTATAGTTCAAATAGATTCCAATTTTGTTGATGTAACATTTCAGAGCCAAAGAAAGAAGAGAAGAAAGAGGAAAGTGAAGAATCTGATGAAGATATGGGTTTTGGTAAGTTCTAATTATGTAGTGCTTCCCTCAATCAGTTTTAGAAGGGTGCAGCCTGCTTTTTGTACTTCTCAATGGACTCTCTTTGCACATTTTGAAGTTTTAGTAAAACTTAATCACGGGAAAAAACTAAGCCTCTCCCCAAAGCAGAATACTTTGTGATGTTCTGCAACGTAAAATCATTTGACCAAAATTGTTATGCAAGTACTTTAAGCACTGTAAAGTACACTTTGAAACCAGTGGTCGGAAGTAGCGCACTACAAGTAGCGAAACTACTGTAGTAGCTACATTTTTTAGTAGTTTGTAGTGTAGCGCACTACTTTAAAAAAAAAGTAGAGTAGTGAGTAGCGCGATACAAAAAAATAGTAGTTTGTAGCGATTTCTGGAAACTACTTTTAAATTAAAAAAAAAAATTAAAAAAATTTAAAAAAAAGAGAACGAAGGAAAAAAACAAGGTTTAATTGACTCAGACTGGTGCAAATCTTGCACGAGTACAGACAGCACGGAAGACGCAATGAGAAATAAGAACCATAAAAATATGAGCTGATCCTCAGATACATAATTTTGACGAAATACATTCTATCTGTTTGATGTCATCGGTTTATTTGGCATCATTATTTTTATATTCCTTCAATTATTATTACTTTATTTATTTTTTAAAAAGTAGCGAAGTAGCGACTACAATTCAAAAGTAGTTTGTAGTTGCTATATTTAAAAAACAGTTGTAGTTGACCAAATTTATAACAAAGTAGTTGTAGTTGTAGTTCGCTACAAAATAAATGTAGTTTTTCCAACCACTGGTTGAAACATGACCATTTTTAAAAACCACGATCCTTAAATCAAAACGGTTTCGTACAGGACTATGAAAGGAGTATTTGTTCAGTACTGCAGAACAAAGCCTGAAATTAAAATTCCAGCCATGCATTCTTGACAGAAAAATATAAGACCCTTCACTATGTCTGCTCCTCCAAACATCAAAGAGCCTGAATTCTTTGACACTGCATTAGAAGCAATGTTTTCACTCAGAATAATAGCACATGGCCAATAATGAGACAAAGTATCGGAGGCAGGATGCTTAAGGGGCATATAATTTTCTGAAAATATCTTTTTACTAAATATGTAATTTGTGCAAATTCTGCAGATTTTGTGCAGCTTGAAGTAAATTTAAAGTTCATGCAAATGTCACAAAAAAATGGACTTTTTGATTTTCTGCCTAATAAGCATAATTTGCCGAAATTTAATTTTTTTTAACTTTGAAGAAATCTGCAGAAGTTCTGAATTTCAGCAAAACAGGGTTGATAGAAATCACGATAAAAAAAAAAAAAAAAAAACCGGATGTTTTTGATTTAAATCAGTTTTTATTTTTTTAAAAAATAGCTATTTTTATACATTTTTTTTTTTTTTTTAAAGTATATTTAATACTAACAAATTACACTGTTAAAGTTCAATATCTAAATCCAATGTTTTTAATACCTGTAATTAAAAATATAAGAGTATCATAAATAAGTAGAAAATAATTACTTACTATGTAAGGATTTTTCCTAGTTTTAATTATCTATATCATCATATAAAGAATGCTTCATGTTAATTTAGATATTTTACTCCTTTAATCATAGAATTGTTAGAGAGATACCCTAAGAAACCACAATAATTTTTACTTTTAAGGAAAATTAAATTTTTTTTTATTCAGGAGGTTAATTCAGTGACTTATAAATGAACACAAGTTTTGCAGCTTTGTAGTTGCCAAGCCTGTTACGAAGCTTTGATTGTATCAACCCGTAGGTTGAAAAAATCCTCTCAATTGTTTTAAAATTAAGAAATTATGAAAAACCGTTTATAACTACTATCATGATTTAAATCACTCAACCCCTGCAGCAAAATTGTATCTTTAGTTAGAAAACTGTCTTTTCTGCAGAAATTCTTCAGATTTTCCCTCACATTTGAACAGAATTGTTCTGCAGTGCAGATATCTATACGTTACCCAATTAAGCGGGGCTGACAGTATATACTGTCGTTCCCGCTTAATCGGGTAACAGATAAACGCATATCACGCTTAAACGAATAAATCTTCTCGGAACCGATGCCATAGACGCAATGTTAAAGATCCCCGCTAAATCAAATATTTCTTGCAACCAACAGCATTCATTTAGGCAGGGCCGACAGTATTAAAAAAAGTGTTAAAGCAACTTTTCTACAGTAAAATTTCTATTACAAAGTTCCCTTTTAATTGATTAAAGTGCCCTGCCCCTTTTCGTTTTGGGGGAAACTATTATCAAGTGGCATAAAATTAAATATTTTCATTTATTTATTGCTTAAACTTACACTGTTTCTATTTATAGGTTTGTTTGATTAAGTTCCAAGGTATGCTGCCATTTTGAAAGAACTTCAGCTTCCATTCAATAACAATAAAAGGAGTCTGTTTAGAAAAGACAATCTTAACCAATATTTTGTTAACGCACTTTCATTCAGGTGCTTTTGTATTTATACAAGAATTGATTTTTTAATGCATAATACATTTATTTTGTGCAATATTCATGTTAATAAGCAATAACTTTATTTGAAATAATCCAGTATTATTTTCAGTTCCCAGTATTATTATTATCTTTTTTTGAGCTTACTTTCGGTGAAACAAAATAATTTTTTTTGTTATGCAGCTATTGTAGAACAATTTGTTGCATTTAATCGTCATCACACTGACATGTTTCATGGTGTGTAATTTTTGTATTGTCAATAAATAAGTTTTTTGACAACTGATTGTTGTAATTAATAAAAATGGGAAATCTTAAACATTCAGATGTTCATAAGCAAGAAAATAGTCAAATTTCCCTTAAAATGAACCTAATTTTGAATTTTATTCTCCAAACTAAACTCAACACAATTACTTCATTCTGCCTGTACTTTCAATTTCCAGAAAGTTTTTAAAATTAATTCTCTGCAATTTATATTTAATGTATTTGAAATATACAGAAGTGTTTAAAAAATTCTTTTATTGCGGGAGAACTTTATTAAGCACCACCTATTTTGTGAAAATTTAATATTTTAAAATTTTTTGCCATGTTGTGAAAATTAGAAATCATACTAGAGACACTTTGAATTTGTTTGGAAAATAATTACAAAAGTAAGAGTACTTTGCCCCAGAAATTTTAACCTTTATTTATATTTTTTCTAACAAAGTAAATTAAGAATTTTAAGCAGAAAGTATATTTTTTAATATGAAAATGAACTATTTTGCAGCATACCTGTACTTTCTCAGATAAGAAAGTACAGGTGTGTTGGAAAACAGTGGTGCAGCAACTTGCAAACAATGGTGAGCCTTGAGTACTTGCAGTTCTCGAACCCCTTGTCAAGGATCCTCAACAATTCCTTATGATGCGGAACAAACATGCTTTATAAGAGTAATAAACTTGGGTTAGGTCAAGAAATTTAGCTCAAAAAATGAGATACAAAGTTAGGGGATTGATGAGAGGCGAATTTGTGGATGACAAATTGAGGTTTTTTCAATTTCAGTTAGTTTTTCAAATGGTACTCGGCGCTTGTTTTTTTAAAAATGAATGTAATTTGGCTATAAAGCATTTAAAATCCAAATATTTAGAACATTAACCAGCATTTCTAGCTGTTCAGAAGTTCTGTAAGTTTACTGCAGACAAAAAAAAGTTGTACATTATTCATATATATTTTTAATTATTTAAAATATACAACGAGTTGCAAAGCAAAAATAGTAATATTTTAAAAACAAAATTTACAATATTTCATATATAAAAAGCATAGAATCTAATTCTCGATTACAGATATTTACATTTCAATCATCGATACCAGTTGTTAATAATTTCAGAGCTTTCTGTAAATATTGGACAGCAGCCGGTACATCTTCGTATTGTAAAGCACTATTGACAAACTTGCAATACTTCTGAGCTTTTTTGATGTCTTCTGGTCTTAATCCGGAACCATCTGCAATGTAGAGCATTCATGTTAGTATTTCAAGGTCATCTTTGCAATAGCTGAAATACAACTAGATTCATGCAATATCCAAACTTTTTTAAAATTATAATAATGAATACCACACAATCCGCAATATGAACAATTATTGATTTGTTTTCGACCCCCGTTAAGCTCACTTTTTATGGAAAATATAAGTTTAAAAGCTCCTTTACCACAATGGCGTAAAGGCAATAGATCAAAAACCACTACATCTCATCAAAAAATTAATGTAAAGTAAAAGTCAAAGTTTTTTTTTGAGATTCTTTATTATATTTTCCTTTAATTATTTATATTAAAAATAGAATTAGCTCTGTGAACAATATTTTGTTGCGAAAATGGTGCTTGAATGAATAAAAATGTAAAAAAATAAATTGGCCTAATGTTAAACGAAGGAGCCATGTTTTGTAAAATTATGATTTTTGGTAAATGTTAATTTTCTAATTTTTTTAAATCGATTCTTGTATTAAGATATATTAGAAAGCAAAATATAAAATTTAAAGAAAACTGGTATACGAAATTCTGATCTGTTTTGGGGCATGAGATGGTACTATAGTAGTCCAGTGGCACATCCAGGGGTGTGCAAATGGTAATACCGTCGTCCCCGCTTAATCGGGTAACAGATAAACGAATACCCCGCTTATACGAATAAAATATTCTAGAATCGAATACTTCTCTTGCCATAGACACAACATTAAAAATCCCCGCTTAAACGAATACCTCGCTTAATTAACCCTCGTGGGTCCCTCCCATTTCAGTTACACTCAAGACCTTTGGGGTCATAAACGACCCCAATGCTTCCTTTAATTAATTTATTATGATTATTGAATGTTACATGCATTATTTAAGTTCACACACTTTTTAATGCTGAAAAAATAAAAATAAAAAGACACAATCAAAGTAAAATTTAGTTTATGCATTAAAAATTTAAATTTTAGAGTAAAACTTACAATAACTGTAGATTTATTTACAACTGTTACAGACTTGAAAAGCATGCTTTTTTGCAAGTGAATTTCAAACACTTATGGCATTTTTCGATGCATTTTCTGTCCAGTTCTCTTGGACAAATGTTGCAACGTCCTCTTTTTTTGGCATTCTGGGGAAGTGACCCCAAGGGTCTTGCGTGCAAAAAATACAATTCGGGAAAAATAGAACACAATAATAGCATTATTTTGAATAGAAAAAGAGAAGAATAAAAGCCACAGAATGCCATTAAAAACAAATGGTTGATTAACAAGATATATTAAACAGAAATTGCATTGGGGTCACATATGACCCCAAGGAACCCACGAGGGTTAAATAATATTTCTTGAACCAATAGTATTCGTTTAAGCGGAGCCGACTGTATATGCATTCACTCAAGACTTGTTCTCAGCATTGGATAAAGTTTTCTATGATTGTTATCAATGTCTTTTAAACATGGCTAATTTGCCTTTGCCGTTTTTTTTCTTTCTTTTTTTTTTTTGAGGTTGATGTTTTACATTTCAGTAGAAAAATTTTCATGAAAATATGCAGAAAATTGTGAAAAATGTTACAAACACACACATTAGAAAAAGTTTTAGATAATTGCTATCAATATTTTACTACAGATAGTTTTTTAATGTCTTTGACATCATAAAAAACATCAATTGCAAAATAATTTTATATTTAAGCAAAAAAAAGTCACATTTTTTATCAGTAATTGCAGAACATGTCTGGGTGGAAAGAGTTTTCTATAATTACCATTGATATCTTATAGTCCATGTTTTTTCGGGAGACGAAGGAAAATCGCAATACATATACAAATGAGTGATATAAAGAGATGCGGCGTAATGAAAGGCTTACTATACATTCAAATTTGTACAAAATATATTGAAGAAAAGATCGATGTTTGGAAACGTCAATGTTTTTTGTTCACCATCGATGTTTTAATTTTGTAATCAGTATTACACCCCTACTCTCTTGTATTTGTCCTTGCCAAGCCAGACTACACTTCAAACTAGACTCTGTGACTCAAGTACGTACCAGTGTTTTCTTCCGGTTCGGCACTGATCTCTGCAGCCGACGCCACGGGCGAAAGCTGACTGGACCCGTTGGGGGTGGTGGGCGGGGCATGAGTCCCAGGCTGGGGCAGGTTCATCCCCTCTGGCTGGAACCCAGGCATGTTGAAGAGGCCACCAGGGGGGTAAGGGGCCTGCGAAGAAGGCTGTGGTGGGTAGGGGCTCGGGCTTTCGCTGCTCGTCGTATCGTACGGATTGCCCAGTTCGTCTTCTGCACAAAATATTTAAATATTTAGTTACTTCAAATTGAAAAAACGGAACGACGTTAGATTCTTCCAATGTTAGAAGTGTTATTAATTAAAAAAAGTATACACTAGAGAGAAATCTAATCACAGCGGCAATACATGAAAATAACAATTAAAGCAAATTATACATACATTTACAGGGTGGCCACAAACCTGGAAAACAGGGAAAACCTGGAATTATCAGGGATTTTGAAAATTCTGGAAAAATCAGGGAATAATCAGGAAATTAGGGAACAAATCAGGGAAAATTAAATCAGAACTTCAGTTTTCAACACTAAAGTATTAAATACGATTACATCTTTGATAATCTAAAGACATCTCAGGCACTTACTAAAAAAATTATCAGAACCGTTGTGAATTGTTCGTAAACAAAGACGTAAAAAGGTAATTGCAGATTTTTTTTTTATATGGAGAGTTAAAAGAGATGGGAGGTTTGAGATTTCTTCCTTAGAATATTTTGAATAAAATATTTTTGGGAAAAAAAATATAAGACTTTAATTGGAAATTGCTCTAAAAATTAAAAAATCATTTTTCTTTTTGAACACCATCGACACTACTTTTAACACTACTTTAACTGTGTTTAAAAGTAGTTTTGATGGTGTTCAAAGAAAAAAATTATTTTTAATTTTTAGAGCAATTTCCAACTGAAGTTGGTTCTAGTTTTTTTTTTTTTTTGAAAAATATTTTATTTCATTCTTTTTAGTGTAAATGCACTTAAAATAATCAAAATATAGTTAAAAAACCATGCAGCTGTTCAAAAAAATCCTTGCTGACCTGGACTCGATCTCATTCCATCAGGAACTTCAACCTGACGCATTTAACCACTTGACCATCGGGTCGCTCAATGAAGTAAGGATTTACGATAGCACATATTGTTTTAAATATCATGAAATATTAGTTTTTCGATCATAACTTTTTTTTCTAGTGAACAAATATTGTCATATGAGTACATGGTACCTAAGTTACACCTTCTCCTATTGATTAAAAAAAAAAAAAAACGTCCAAATCGGTTCAGAAGATCAGATGTTTTGTGCGAACAAACAAAAAAAACATACGCTTTGAATTGAGAGCCTCCTCCTTTTTTGAAGTCGGTTAGAAATACTGTAGCCTGAAAAATTCAGGCTGTTCTTAGTAATGTAAAACTAGTGGGGGAGGAGTGGCATTTTTTTTTTTTCCGATAAAATTACAAAACTTACAAATTTTTACAATCTTAACAAGTCTTACAAAAGCAAAATTTAAGCAATCTTTGGTGAACTTAGGAGAAGGGTTTTGACTGTTGTAATCAAAAAAAAAAAAAAAACGCTAAAGCATTAAAAGCTAAATTGTAGGCTACTTTTGAAGAACTTAAAAAGAGGGGATTCGGAGACTTTCTACTAAGAAATGTTTGAAACTAAAAATGGGGGGGGGGGGGGGAAGACTGGTGATCTAAATGTATAGAAGGGGGGGGGATGATTTGGAATAAGAGAAAGTCTTACAAATGGAGATTTAGATCACCTTTTGTGAACTTATGGGAAGGGGTTCAATGTACTTTCTTTAAGTTTTTGTATTGCTGGAGTGTTAAGAACTCTGTTTCATGGCTACCTTTGTGTGAATTAAAGAGAGGGGAGAACCTCTCTTGGAAATTTTCAAAACTGAAATCTTAAATCTTTTCTATGGTGTCCTAGGCAATGTCTAAGTAATAGAGGAGAGGCTTTTTGTTGGAAAATTTTAAAACTGGAGTATTAAAGATGCAACTATAATAGGCCATCTTTCGTAAGCATAAGGTTCTGGGGTTGTACTGGAAATTTTTGAAGCAGGATTTGTTCGAACTTTCCAGTGAGCTATCTTTCAGTGACTTAAAGAGAGGGTATTCGTTTGATACCTTCTGATTTTTTTTTTTTTTTGTAGTTGCAGTCTAAAAATTTTAACGTTGTCTTTTGGGCTTTCAAGATAGGGGTGGAAGCTTTTCCTAGAAAAAATTCCGAAACTGGAACGTTAAAAACCCAAATGTAAGCCATCTTATGATGAATTTAGCAAAGGGTTTAGGGGGCTCTCTCTGAAAAATAATTTGAAGCTGAATTATTAAGATTTCTAAGCTATCTTTGTGTAACTCAAGCAGGTGGAATTTTGAAGCTCTCACCCAAAAACTTTTCAAATTGAAAGTTTAAAGTATTGTGTTTGGTGATGTAGATTTTGAAGAGAAGGGAGTCTGTTTGGAAAAATATTTGAACTGAAGGCTTTAAAATGCTTATTTGGACCATCTTTAGCGATAGTAGGAGATTTCAGGCATTCTCCCCTGAATGTGTTTCAAAAGATGATTTAAAAGCGTAATTTTAAGTTGCAATCTTTTGTAAAGTTAGGTGTTGGGGTAATGAACCATAGAAAAACTTCCAAAGCTCAAATATGTAAAAAGCACTATTTTATGGTTTTCTTTCATTGACTCTAGGAAGGATTTAGGGGGGGGGGGCTCGGCCGAAAATGATCTGACTTACAATTGAAGGTTTAAATCTTTTAGGGATTGTTTGGTGAAGAAACAGTATGACTTATACCAGTGATTCCCAACCTGGGGCGATCGCCCCTAGGGGGCGATTTGACTCCCCAAAGGGGCGATAATGAGGAGATGGATGTTTAGAAGAGAAAACAGTAACAAAAGGGTAGCGAAAACTGAAATTGTTAAACGTGTTCGAAACCAGTTGTTCGTAGTTCAGACAATTAATCACAAGTTAAAAAAAGAACTAATTAAAATTCTTGAACTTCCTCCTTGCACCTCGGATAAACTTTAAGAAGTATTTTGACATAATGGTCAATTTTATGAATTTTCAGATTTTTAATTTATTTTCTTTCAAATTTTTAGTTTCAATGATTTTAATTCCCCCAGATTCCAGTGTAGAAAAGAAAATAATTTCTTGAAAAATGTACTTCTGTTTTTTGAATAGTACGTCGATGATCTTTAACCTTCAAATGCTTATCAGTTTGATTTGTGAAATAAAATAATTAAAGGTAGTTTATTTATTTATTAATATTTGTAGTTTAAAAGTGATTTGTTGTGATTGCTTTATAGCATATATTTTACTACAAATTAAAGTTAAGTGCTTATATTTTTAATAATATCGATGTTCACTTGAGCGAACTTATGGGTTTTTTTTTTTTTGAGGAAAAAAGGGGGGGGGGCGATAAGTGTCAGCCAGCGTCTTAAAGGGGGCGATGAGCTCAAGAATGTTGGGAAACACTGACTTATACAAATTTGGCCACCTTTGATGAACTTGGAGATGGGAAAGGTTTGGGCCTTTTCTCTTGAAAAATTTTCAGAGCCGACATATTAAAAACTTTAAACCACCTCCAGACAGATGCCTTAAGGCTGGGTTGATTTGTGCAGTCTTGAAAATTTAATTCTATCTTTTGTGAAGTTAGAGGGAAGAGTAGAGGTGAAAGATGTTTTTCAGAGTTTTTAAAACATGGATAAAAGTTTTTATGCTCTCTTTGGAGATGTTGAAGTTTAGTAAACTTACTTTAAATTTGAAAAACATTCCATTTGTGAATGACGTTTTTTAGTATTATTAAATAATCAAATTACCATGTAACTTCATTTTTTGTTGACAAATTAGCCGTCTCAAATGCATTTCTTGTTATTCTTGTTCATTTTAGAAAAATTAATAGTTAATGCTTGAAGTAGTTTAAATAGCCAGAAATGTCCAAGTGTCAATTAAGAGAAGAAATTGAGCTTTAAGAGAATGAAAAATTCGCCGTACGAGAAATCAGGGAAAAATTTTGTTGGACAGGGAGAAATCAGGGAAAAGTCAGGGAAAAATATTTTGTTCTTCCTGTGGCCACCCTGATTTAAAACATCTAGACATAAAATTATAAAATGACATATTAAAAATATCCAAACTGTGACAATGAGTGTTAAAAAAAAATTATAAAAATGGTTAAATTTCGTAAAAATTTAGACAAAATCCTTACAAATAATTTTCTCTCTTTTTTTGAGATACAGTGCACAGAAACATACAGGGGTGATTGTGTTCCGGTATTTTACCGGATTTCCAGTCTTTTCACGTTTGAAAACACCGGAAATAAAATATTTTTAATTCTGCTTTTATCTTCCCACCTCCGGATTTTTTTTTCGAATTTTCGATGATTATACCGATAATTATTAATATTATTCATCAAATAGAAATGTTCAGATGAAAATTCTAATTGTTTTTTTACCTTACTAAATTATTTTATTTGCATCCGATATGAGAATCAATTTTTTCTCACTTTTGATTCTTATTACCCTTAGTTAGGGGACAAATAAATGAAATGCAGCAAAATGTTACAAATGTAATTTTCATTACTATATAAGGGTGAATATCAGGAAAAGTGCTAATTTAAGTCACAAATGAATTTCTCAAGCACTTCCAAATAAAAACCAAAAATTTTTCTTTTCCCATACAGTAAACTGCGTCGCACATACAATCCATACCAAAATTTTCAGGTTTTACTTTAATTTGTGACAATAGAACTCTTTTTATTGCCTCAATGTCATGTCGGTAGCGCGTCACACATTCGAATCGCAAAGTTCAAAAAAATCCTGTGGATTATAAAACATCGCAGCAGAAACAAATACAAAAGGAAATAACGTGTTTTATCTATGACGTTTAACTCTTGAGTTTTAGATAAAATGAATTTTGATCGATAAAAAAAAGCAATTTATGCTTGTCACAAGTTTTTATAACATGACGAGTGAACCAACTTCCGGAATGATAAAATCTAGACAAAACATTTTTTGGAGCCAAAACATTACGCTGGGAGAAGCTCTAGTATGTGATGTTTCAGTTCCGATGGAAAATTTTCATTTCGGCTGCTTTAAATTATAGGTAAGATTTTTTCAGTCTTGACTTTTCTGTTTCTACCAAAT